>OW028580.1:34089635-34234635 GCA_932294295.1 Alitta virens
AAACCTCACTCCCTGCTCTGTTTGTGACTCACATCTCAGTCCCTGTCCCATCACATTGGATGACCGGACCATCAACTCATCGAAGGTACTGTATAGTGACTGTTGGTGTATGTTTATATATCACATCTCAGTCCCTTTCCCATCATATATAGAATTTTATAATTGTCATAAAAAAATAAAATACAAGGATAAAAATAAAAATATAAATATATATAATGATTAAGTAAAATAAAAGAACAATCTACAGGCATTGAACATAATCTAGTTACATATTAAAAACATCTATATGATAATTATGTAAAACTATAAGCATATGAATAAAACAAGGCACCATTAGGGTAATTAGCAGGAATCAATGCACCATAGACGATTAATACTGAATACAAATAAGCAGCAGGAGTGGGTATTTACATATGTACAGATTTTATATCCAGTTATATTGTCTATTTTAGGAACTATATATAATAATAATAATAACAGTAAAAACAATTACATAAGCATACCAATATATGTACAAATCCTTATCATATGGGATGTGATCATCATTTTATCATCCGTGCAGAGAGATACATTGTTGTCTTGGTGGTTTCTTGTGGTCAACAGAATACATCTTGAAGGCTACTCTGCTGCAATGTAATCTACAAAACTTGCTTGGAAGTTTGGTCATACAATCTTTTGTCTTTTTCAAGAAGTTTTGCATCAATAAGACTGCCATTGCTGTTATGGATTGATACAGATTGTTATGGATCGTTATGGATTGTTATTGATTGTTATGGATTGTTATGGATGAAGTGTGGTCAGTAGTTTTGGCTAGCCGCTTGTCCACTTTGTGACCACTATAAAAGTCTCTTGGAAATTACTTTGTCAAATTGGTAATTGATTAGCCATAGAGGTTTTGTGTATCTAAACAGCTTTCGTTTTTATAGTGACAAATTGATCTGTACCTAGACCCTTATATAAGACCAGCCTAGGTTCCATGTCAAAGTAGCTTTGATAGAGAAGAGGCCTCATTTGTGTAGGATTTAAACTTGATATACATATTTTTTTCTATTTAAACAATAAGTCTAACCCAAACTTAATAATTCAGAATGTCTATGAATGCATGACCAGTGACCACCTATGTAAAAAGGTAATTGATACAGGTGGGTGTCATTGTCAGTCAAAAGAATTGCATTTAACATAACAAAGTAGTCCATTTGCCCAAATGTTCAACCCAAGTATGTTTTATATAGTGCAAGGTTTTTTTTTTTATGGATTTCCATCACATAGGTTTCAATGCTTGGAATCAGGAGGAGGTGTTATTATGAAATGTTGGGACTACTATGTGTGATGAAATTCTTGTGAGAAAGAATTGTTAGGAAAAGTGTTTGGCATAGCTGGCCATTATGATAAGATTGAGATCTACGCATATTAAATTAATTTTGTCATATTTTGCTGAAAAGATGCATGTCTGCTGTACATACATATTTATGATATGAATTTCTTACATTTACCAAGGTATATATTTTGTCAGTGGTGGTTGGTGTAATCCGACTATAAGCTAGGAGTAGACAGAAGCAGCTGGCTTTAGCCAGTTGTAGCTGCAGCCAGAAATAGGTTGCTATAAGGCTGTCTAGAGTCGACCATATTTTATGAAACTACTGTATAGACCTACGCATCACCATATTTCAAGCTTCATGTCTAGTAGATAGTAACTCCAGAGGTTTCTTGTGGTAATCATAGAAATTACATGTAGTAAACTAAACCACCGTCAAAATAGCCAAAGGACAAAAAAAAGCAGCTACACTTTGTGACCATGTCGGTCATTGACCTTTGGATTTTCATGCTGCAGTATTCCATCATTCCATAATTGATTGACAGTTGTCAAAATGTTAAGGGGTAAAATCAAAGGCCAGGGAAATGGTTACATTGAATGTGACAGGGCACTGGTCAAAGGGGTGTGGGGATTTGGGGTGAAACATCAATATTGAGTGGTTTTAGGGTGGGGCATCAGCATCCATGAAATGATGCAGTTTTATGCTGCCATTTTGTAGGTTAGGTTGAAGACTTAAATCATAATGGGAATAACAGGAATATGGAATAAGTTTGTGAGGGCTTTGGTAAAGGGTTGTTAACTTCATGTCAAGCTTTATATTACCCCTACTCTGTCAGTCTGTCTATAATAAGGTGTGAGAAAGTCAGACAGATAGATAGCTAGATGGGCAGCCAGACAGCTATACCGCGAGACAGACAGACAGTGCATCAGACTGCTAGAAGACTGCAGTGTACGAGACGATAATTTAGCATGCAAGTGAAATAAAATTGTATACCTCTGGGTTCAAGTGAGTGTGTGTGTGTGATTAGGGCTTTACGTCCTGTATTTCCGCACCAGTTGGGCTAATTAGGACAGGCAGAGACCATGGCAATGAGACGAAGGATGAAACAGCCATCAAACTTAGGCACGACCTGGAATCGAACCCGGGACCCAGTGGTTGGGAGCCCAGAGTGCTATCTCTGAGCTAGGGTTCAAGTGAGTTGTACTAAAAATAAATTTGACATTTACCTTGCAATGATCACTTAAGATTTTAAGCTTTAGAAAGAAACAATATCACACTACAAAAAGATAAAGCTGCGTTTTTTTTTATTGGATACTGTAGTTGTTCATTTCTATTTTTAGTGGATAAATCAAGCAGAATATTCAAAATTTTTAAAATATGATATAGGTTTGTGTTATTGAAAGTCATGAAATATGTTTTATTTCACTCGTAGAAAGACTAGATTGTGAAAGTTTGGGAAAACCAACGATTATCCAAAAGTACTGGAAGAAATGTAAATGAGGTAACTGATATCCATACAACTTTGAATATATAGAAACAAAATCAAAAAATATCGGCCACTCAAAGGAATGTTTTGCATATCACTGGTCTACAAAGAATTTCAATTGATATGAAGTTCCTGTAGGCAAAAAAATTGAAATATAGAAGAAATTGACTGCCAATCAATAGCAGCAAAGACTGATACAATATAAAGTGAATTATGGAAATATTAATATGAAGAGAAAGCTTAAGTCCTAAGTGACGAGGGAGGCTGTTAAGACCTTATCAGTCAATATGATGTTCTGCCATCCAATCAGCAGACATGTTTCTGCCAGATTATCACCAACAGGTTTTTACAGACAGATTTTCACAGCATCCCAAGGGAGAACTTGCTCTGCCACCATTATCAAAGCTCATGTTGGTTTTGAAAGCTCCAGGCACTGGGCAGACTAAATCCCATCCCATACAAGAAATGAGGCTGTTAAGCTGCTACAATTATCAATAATGCTTTTCGCTACTTTTCTTCACCCTTCTTCTCACACAATTTTACGTACGATTTACAATATAGCGTGCGAGCTAACTTTTAACCCTGTGTCTCAAAATATTAGTGTTACTAGTCTGAAGCTGCAGTTTATACGATAAGTAGCCAGAGGCACACGTAATGATGAAAAGACAAGTCTTGGAGTCCACTCCATATTAAAATCTACCCCATGGGTGAGACTTAGCATAAACCCCAGCTCATCATTAGTATAACCGTGGAACCTCGCTTTTAAGACTACCCTTGGTGCCGATTTGACTAATCTTAATGGTGAGGTGGTCTTAATAGAGAGGTACATACAATGCTACGAATACACTTAGGGCAGGGGCCTAGCTCATAGGTAGCGCTCTGGGCTTCCAACCACTGGGTCCCGGGTTCGATTCCCGGTCAAGCCTAAGTTGGATGGCTGTTTCATCCTTCATCTCATTGCCATGGTCCCTGCCTGTCCTAATTAGCCCAACTGGTGCAGAAATACAGGACGTAAAGCCCTAATCACCCAACCACCTTGTGCAGTTGAGGTGTTCTTGATAGAGTCTTTTCACCGAGCAGCCCTGAAGTCAGCGAGACATAAGTCTTTCATCTCTTCTTATTACTCGTTTTGCTTTTCAGACACAGTAGATCATAACTGATTTTCAAAATACAATTTCTCAGAGAAAAAGCAGAAATCAATTGAATTATAAGATGTCAAAAATACATTAAAATGCACAAAAAATACTTCTGCTAGGATGCACTCCAAGGCGGGAAGCTTTCAGCCAAAAGAATTGCAGTATTCTGTCGTAGCCACCTGGTGGAAATAAAGCGAACCCTTCCGTGAAAATCCACTATAATAATTGAAAAATAGGCATTAACACTGTGGTATGAGAATATTATTATGCCTGGAAATTGCCACTACACAATTTACTTTATCAGTACACTTTTAAGTCCAATGCTTTTGAATGGACATTTCTAAAAAAAAGAAAAAAAGATTGCAGATCTTTTTTTTTTTTTTCAACCAAGGTCAAAAAACTAATATGGGGAAGAACTCACATCTCTGACATACAATAACAGCTGTCAGTCTTAGCTGCAGAAATGGAATCATTGGAAACCAGACCTTGACACGTGCCTAGGAGTGTCATAAATGAACGTTTCTAACTTTATTACCATGGATCCTGGATTGTAAACCTTTTATGTGCCCATTACCAAATGACAGCAGAGAGAAGCAATAAGTATTATCTATTTCCAGTAGTAAAGTATCAGGCCAATGCAAGAAGTACCTTTTTAAAAATGTATAGAATTAATATCAATAAAATCAGCCCAGTCACACCCTAGTACCGCCAGTAGCCAGTATCAGGAGCCAGTAGGAGACCAGTAGGGGAGCCCAGAGTCCCCCAAATGAACTCTCATTAATTTCAAATGATGTGGATCCCATGCAGATCCGAGGTCGACTGATTTAGCCATAGCTCCTATCCATCATGAGTGCCTAATGGCTCTTTCATCACACAGCTGGAAGTTTTTGGCAACAGAATGGAAGTGTGTGGGTGGCCAGGCTATTGAGTCGAAATTGTCTATTTGAGGTCATTAATTCATTCATTCAATCACTTATTCATTCATTAATTCGTTCAATCGTTTGAAGTTTTCTTTCACAATAAAAAGCATGTATCCAGCTTGAAACTGGAAAGCTCTAAAAAAAAGTATACTTGACTCAATGTCATCGTTTCATGAAAGGTAGGTCTATATGTTTGGTTGAGTGACAGCAAAATGAGTCAAGTGTTATATAGGATGAATTGTTATTTGTCTTGCTTTGATCCCATGTGATTTTTCCCCTAAAGGGGAGAACAGAGAACGGCAATTTGTAAAAGCACTATGAAAGATGAAAGTAATGTGTCATCCTCAGCAGAGAACTTCTTTTCTGTCAGTAATGTTTATCTACTTCAGTGCAATAACAAATGACCTTGACCCTCACAGACTGCAGAGGACACTGGGTCAGTGTGTCATTCCCGGCAATGTGTTATCCCGAGGCTAAATTGCAGACTCCCACTGCAGGGCCTCCCACTATATGTGCATAGCGTATTTGGCAGAACCTATTTTCTGTTGTAATAAGCAAAAGTGTGACTAATATCAAAGGTTATTTATTTTCTGTTCTGTCTTCCATCAGATGTCAAATATTTCTTGTGTGTATTCCACCATGTCAGTTTCATTTTTGTTCCTCCAAACCTAATACTTCTCTTCTCTAAGACCATTTTCATCCTCCTCCTCCTCCTCCTCTCTTCCTCCTCTCTTCCTCCTCCTCTCTTCCTGCTCCTGCTTCTCGTCCTCAACATTCTCCTCCTCCTTCTCCTCCCCTCATTCTTTTCTTCTTCTCGTCGTCCTCCTCCTCCCTCCCCTCTTCTTTCTCTCCTCCTATTTTCCTCCTCCTCTTCTTCTTCCTCCTCCTCTTCCTCCTCTTCGTCGTCCTGCTCCTCCTATCTCCCACATCTTCTTCTTCTTCCACTTCTTCCTTGTCTTCCTCTCCTCCTTCTCCTCCTCCTTCCATCTCGTGTTACCCACATCCTAACATGTCTTGTCACCAACTGCACCTTGTCTGACCAAGCTTCCTACAACAAGGACAACTTTTAGCCTCAGGCAATCATCATAAAGCAAGCGGCAAGGGCAAGAGATAACCTCGTCTTGTTGCCCTCTGCAGGGGAGTTAGGACCCGGCAAAGCTCTGCACACTGCACAAGGCAAACATGATGCCCCCAATTGCTACATGCAGAGATGTGGTGAATATCAATGAAGCCCAAGACATTTGCTGGAATACTAATGAGAAACATGCTCCCCCTACAATGTGTACGACAAAGTGTTTGATGGTTTTCTGAGTGACTGTAACCAAAATTGCAAGATGCAGGGTGCGGCCAAAAAACTTGCACCAAGCATCTTCTCTTTCAGGATAGCCCTAGGTTGCCCAAATGCTTATGAGGTCTTTAAAGTTTTGCCACATTTAGTCAGGGGTATAAGCAATTGGTCATTGTGATATTTTTTATCATATAATGTCAAACACGACCAGTGTCTGAATTATTGAGAGGGTGTATGCTGCAGGGCTGGTTCTGAGTGACACATAGCACAGAAGTCAGATTTCTGTCTGCTTGCATGGTGTCTCTAGTTGCAGAAAAGTTTACAAATAAGATATTTCCTAGTTACTACACCTCTGAAGCCATAGAAAATATTATATTTGCACAGAATCCTCCTTAAGTGTTATTTTTTTATACATGCATGCATATATATAACATGGTATTAGGTGATAAGAAGGTTAGTTCCAGTTCTGATCCAGCAAGGTCATAAAATTGAAACAGAGAAATATAATGGCATTCCAGAGGGACTATTTGAATCTCAAGCTAAACTGGAAATAGTAACATGATTTTCAGGAGGATGGGCCAGTTATTTTGACAGAAAAGAAAGAAAATTAACCTGAACCCAAAATGGCACTCTACGCCTCAAAGATGTCAATGCTCTCCCTTCTTTTTAAACTAGAATCTATTTGCCCTATTTATGGGGGCAAAGGTCAATACAGGTGTGTGTAACACATCTGCATGATCAGAGACATAATCCAATGCTTGTATTGCAAAGTCATAGGTGAAAATGACCCAAAGGTGTGATAAGTGTGCATGTGCTATGTTTAGATCCATATTATCTGCCATTCTTGAGAAAACAAGAAAATATAATCAAAAAGATAATTTAGGATTATTATTACTTTTGCATGTATGATTGAAGCATGCGATGATTGTCAAATGATGACTGTCAAAATGCACACACAGATAATTTCCATCTGCACAAAGTTATCAAAACAAAGAACTGCCGATTATGCCTTACTGTGTTTCACCAGCAGCTGGGTTGTCTTGTGGTTAAAACATTAGCCAGCTCCTCTGAATATCCCAAATTAGAATCACGAGTAAATTCAGGCTCTCTACAATGTCTAGGAGCTCAATGTGAACATTACATTTGCGTAAAATTACAAAAAAGGCGTGATGAAAACAGGTAGGTCTTATGTGGCATCAGCATGGCATGTTTCCCAGATGGAATCATATGTTTATGACGTCACATGTCTGGTTGGATCCTTGCCACAAAGCTGTATATATGAGAAGACCTATAACTGCGGCATATGGATTTCCACCCCCTCATAAAAGTTGGCCTTTGTTCAGAAACTTTTACAGAAAGCAAGGTCACAAGTGATCCAGAAAAAAGTTCAGCCCAAAATCGGAAATAGAAAGGTGAGGTACCTTTAAACGAAATGTATAGTACTTCCAAGAATGGGATCTACTCGATCAAAGCAAAAGTGTAGGCAGACAAAAAGCATATATTACTGAAGCACATGTGGCCAAATAAAAAAAAATAGAAAAAAAACTGAACTTTAATGAGACAATTAGATTGAAAAACATATTAATAATAACATAAATAAATAAACACAAGAGGGCTCACTTGACTGAAATACATTTTTATGAGCAATATCCCACCTGCATGTCGATTGGACCAGACGTGTCAATGTTGAGGCAAATAAAATACGCCTCGCATGTGCCTCTGGCAGCTGGTCATATAGACTGACTAAGCCTTAGACAAGAAACCTTGAGACATAAATAAATGGATGATTCTGTCAACAACATACACATACCACAAGTCTAAGCCACAGACTCCACATACACTAATGTCACTATACTGGCCACTTGACCAGTGACCACCCAAACCCCTCGTCCATCAAACTTCTATAGAACATATTCTGCATACTTATTACACTTCTTTCTCCATATCTCCACTCTCCCATATCTCCACTCTCCCCTCCTTATCTCTTCTCTTCTCATTCTTTTATTCTTGCCACGTTCATCCTTTCTTTCTCTCATTACCATGATCAGGCAAATCATCTCACAGATTCCTCTTCCATCATATTATTTCTGCTTTTATCTTTCTCCATTTATCTAACCATATTTCCACGTCCACAGAGTGTGACTGGATTTGTAAATGCTATCATTGTGGGAAGTATACCCTACCAGTGAAACGTTTTTTGGGACACTGCATTAAATGGCTGTGCACATACCCATCATGGTTAAAGACTGTTTCCTATCACGAGACTTTAATTGATAAATGTCAAATTTTTAAGTCAAAATATTATGTTTCTAATCAATACTATCCAATAAGAAAGATTAGCAGAAATATAGCTGTCAAATTGAGAAAAACACACCATGAAAAAACAAGATCATGATAAGAAACCAATTGAACTTTCAAGATGTAAGAAGTGAAATAAATGAAGATGTGTAAACCTAACTTAAAAGATAAAATATTCAGTAGTGAAAGATAGAGCAATAATTCATTTGCTAAAGTATATCTAATTTTTCATTTCGTGTTAGCAATGGATGGAAATATATAACAGACCCAAATTTATGGCCATATTTGGCAAAAATTAACGCTGTCTTTACCCTGAAGATGAAACCGCCGTCATAACTACATTAGTTTGTGACGTCATAAATAGATTTCAAGCCTTTTTACATCATAGGCCTGGCAATGAGGCTCGTTAAATATGGTCATAAATCTGGGTCCGCTTTACTGCACTTTTTCCTTCCTCTGCTATATAAAGCAAAAGAGATGGAATCATTAGTGTGTTTCTTTGTGCATAAACAATAATTATGCTGAAATTAATGAATTATGAACAGTATTTTTCATTGCGGTTACTCTAGCCCCAATGCCATTGATAAATTGATAAACTACCGTTGAATTTTTTTTAAGTCACATAGGAATTGAGAATCTTGGACCTAATTCAAATTCTACTTATAGTGACTTTCATTCAATATCCTTTAATATTATATGGCTTGCAGAAATCCTAGCTTCTGATTGGCTGAGAGCCATAAAATATTTTCATATATCATGTATATTGCACGGCTATATTGCACGGCACATTTTAGTTGGCGTAATAGATCTTTTCTAAGTATAAACAAATCATTATACCTTAGTACTGAAGTAAATAAAGAGCAATTACACTACCAATAACAACTTGTCATTTACCGCATTTTGTAACAGGCAATTGGCATTGTGTATGCGAAAGGTTAACCACCTCTTTCATTAAACAATGTACGCTTTGTTTAGTTGCTCAAAACACATATAAATGTAAATAGTGATTTAAAGAGCAAGATAATAATGACTGAAAAAAAAACACGATTGAGTAAAATAGGCCCTGGATTTCTATGCCATGTCATACCATTAACTGTAATCAGCCCTTGTTCTTGTGTAAATTGAAAGGCAATATAACAATTACTGCAGCACAGTGTCTCATGCAATATCAGTTTTTATTGAACCGAGACAACTGATATTGCATTGGCTTTGCCTCGGGTAATATCAGTTGCCTCGGTTTCATAAAAAGTAATATTTCACTCGCCACTGTGCAATAATTGTATAATATATAAGTACATTGAATGTAAAAAACAACAACAAAAAAGACACACAGACTGTCTTGTGAATGAACTCAACACCCAAAGTGTCTTGTGCAATATCTGTTTTTATGGAACCATG
Organism: Alitta virens; assembly: GCA_932294295.1. Lineage (NCBI taxonomy): Eukaryota > Metazoa > Annelida > Polychaeta > Phyllodocida > Nereididae > Alitta > Alitta virens. The sequence goes on from OW028580.1 coordinate 34,099,478, forward strand.
ACAACTTATATTGCATTAGCTTTGCCTCGTGCAATATCAGTTGCCTCAGTTTCATAAAAACATATATATTGCACTCGCCACTGTGCAATAATTGTATAATATATAAGTACATTAAATGTAAAAAAAAAAAAAAAAAAAAAAAATGCACAGACATTCTTGTAAGTGAACTCAGCACCCACAGTGTCTCGTGCAATATCTGTTTTTATAGAACCAAGACGACTGATATTGCATTGGCTTTGCCTAGTGCAATATCAGTTGCCTCGGTTTCATAAAAAAAAAAAAAGTATAATATATTTGTACATTGAATGTAAAAAACAACAACAACAAAGACACACAGACTGTCTTGTGAATGAACTCAGCACCCACAGTAATATCATTCTGTACCATCTGGCATCTGGAAGTGTTTATTTCATCAAATTGGTGAAGAGAGATGGATGGCTCTAAAGTGACACCTGATATGCAGACTGATAGGTCAATTGCCCAGCTGACCGCTGGTAACTTGCATTGGACACTCCATTGGTCAAACTGAGGACATTGGCCATCTGTGCTTCATTCTGAGGCTGGAGTATACGTTTACTGTGCTGAATTGGATACGTGTTACGATGCCAAGTTTAATTTGCCCACCAGTTTTATAACCACATTGTTTTATTTTCTACAAAGGAAATACAATGTTACACTATTTCAATTTTATAATTCTCCAATTTATTTGTGATGATAATATGCAGAATCACTTTCCCCAAGTTTTTTATCAATCATGACAGATTCTATATTCAATTTGCATATTTTTTGATGGAAATATTTTTGTCATTTCCAACTTAATCTGCAATTTAAAAGAAATTCATATAATTTCACAAATAAATAATAGGTAATTGAAAAGCAATGAACTTCAAGATAATTGGAAAAGGTTTATTGAACAACAAATTCAATTGAAGGAGGTGGGTTTGTCTGATTCCATCAGAGGCCATTCCACAATGACAATTCTATTTTTATGGATGATGTATTTCTTCATAATCACCTCCACGCTAGTTCTCCTTTTTATTTGTGTGTAATTTACACGACCATTCATTCAACTAATGGCCAACCCAATCCATGTTCCACTTACGTACATCACTAAAACACAATAAAAACTTGCCACATGAAATCCAAAAATCAAATTTTCCTACCTAAACTGGATTTAAAATAAAGCATTTGTTTTTATCCGCTCAGATCAAATATGATATAGAAGGTTACAATATGGCTATGAGATGTAGTAGTCTTGATTGAATCTACTAAATCTGACTTTTAGACAAGCTACAGACCACACCTTTCAGGCTATATAGAATAAAAGTCACTGCTCTTGCTTTTTTCATATTTATTTTATATTTTTAATTTTTTGTAGATAGCGTAGCCAATATGCAAAATAACTGGCTCATACTAAAGAGAACTGATGGAACCAGCATTCTCTACAACCCTCATGTGGTTACAGCGCCCCCTCCATCACCTGCGGGAAATACATAAATTAGAAAGTTTCTCTGCGCCAGAATAAACAAGACTAGGGCCAAATATGCCTCAGCAAACAGAAGTAGGCCTCATAAGCCTATCATATCCCAAGGCACACAATAAGAGAGTATTTCCTAAGGGCTATGAGCTAAATGAGCTAACACCTGTTTTACCACATGCTTGTTAATGGCATGATATTATTACGTAATACCAAATACTTAGACTGTCTTCTCAAAGAAGATCTTAGTTACCAGGTTTTATGAGACAGACTGACAGCATAACAGACAGCATGACAACCAGCATGACATACAGCATGAGAGACAGCCTGATAGGTTAGACCCTTCCGTTTTAACAGCTGAAGTATCCACAAGTGTATTTTGACAGAATTCTAACCTTGGATCGTTTAAGTTTAGCCTTTTTATCTAAACCCATTGATTAACCTTTCTTTCCTGTCCAGTCTCGTTAAAACACCACTTGTTAGCAATTGGTGTGTGTGGCAAGCAACTTGACAAATGTTTGCTGATGATTTAATCAGAACAGAAGAAATGTGACAGGGCAGGAGAATAGGTCAGGCAAGAGAGACAGAAGCAGGAAGCAGAAAGATTGGAAATGACAGGAAAAACAAGTGTGAAGAAGGAGGCTTTGGGGTGACTTTGTCATGGGAATTTCTTTCAGAAGGCAGGTCTTCCGCCTAAAACAAACCTTATACTACCACTACCACTACTAATACTACCACTACTACTACTACTAATACTACTACTACTACTACTACTACTACTACCACTTCCACCACTACTACTACTACTACTACTACTACTACTACCACTACTACTACTACTACTACTACTACTACTACTACTACCACTACCACTACTAATACTACTAAAGTTGATGGACATCCAACTACTGGTTCCCGGTTACAATTTCCAGTCCAGCCTCAGTTGGATGGCTGTTTCATCCATCAGTGGCATCATCTTATATTGCCATGGTCCCTACCTGTCCTAATTAACCCATCAGGTGAAGAAATACAGGCGTAAAGCCCTACTCCACCCACCATCTATAGCTGTATAGTCTTTGATAGTCCAAATTTCGAGAAGAAGGTGACTAGCAAAGTGTCATCATAAATCATGTGTCATGATAGGTATAAGCTTCGATAATCTTGCAGCTTTTTATCACAGTAAACATGATGATTTTGCAAAGAAAGATGAGGGAGAATGTGAAGATGATGGCAATTAAATGTGGCTCAAACACATTGCAGGCAGTAGGGCTAGAATGCCAGTATTCATGGTTGTTGTTGTTGTTGTTGTTGTTGTTGTATATGCCAGTTGGGAGCAACTTAATATAATTTTTTTTAAACTCTATTGTTTCCCTTCTTGACAAATTGTATGAACCATGTGTCAAGAAAATAAAGTAAAACTTAAAACTTAAACAGACACCATGACAAGGAAAATTACAGACAGCATAACAGACATCTTGAAAGACAAACAGTACAACAAACCAACAAACAGAAAGTCCAACTAAGAAAGGCTTTGGCTATGAGATGAAAGTTTCTTTATTCAAAGGCAGGATCGCCCTCTATACAGAAACAATTCCAAAGTGATGCATAGTGAAATGAGCTATGACATCCTCAACTCTGAAAATCAATCATGCGACTGGCCGACTAAGTGACGTGTGACTGATGATGTTGTCAAGATGACAGCTACTGAGCCATCCACTCATATTTAACATCAGTTAAATATATGATGATGATGATAACAGGGAAGCTTTGTTGCCAACTCATCCTCGTTTTAATACCGCAGGAACAGATACCACTTATGGAATAAGATTTCAGAATTTTCAATGCTTGACCATTTACCAAGCAAAACAGAAGTATTGGATGACAGGGTGCTGTTGGTAAAGCAGCGTTTAATACTTTTGCAAGAAAACATGTGTACATATTGATAAGGTAACAGCAAGTACACCACCAACAGGGTGGGTGGGTGGAATGGGGGTTTGCCACCTGTATTTCTTCTCAGTGTGGGCTAATACATGTAAGACAGTTTTCTGTCACAGCAATGAGGCTAAGAATATTTGCACAGAAAAATATCCCATCAAGCCAATGTAAGAGTTTAGATAGTCCATGATTTTGGCATTATTAATGATGATATAACATCATGTTTGTACATGCTGTTGATCAAGTAATGTATCAGGTAAACTTTAAAATATTATGGTAATGATGTAGATTAGTGGTGACTGACACAAAGAACTGAAAAGCATATTGGGGAAAATATTCAGTCATTTCAGCAACTGCATGTGTGTGAGTACAAAGAGTGCAACTAAAATAAAATGTTATGCCAAATGAAAATGAGTAATTTGCCATAAAGCCAAATCAATTCTCATAAAATATGAATTATTGCCTTTTTAACCTTCAAACAAAACAATTGATGATCATATAACATTATGAAAACAGTGGATGTCAAACCTAAAAGTAGTGGTGCCTTGCACTCAGTGTCCATGTTGGGGCAAGTAAGAGATGCCACCCATGGGGTAAATGTGTAACATGGCATGGACTCCAAGCCTTATCATCTTATCACTACGTCTGCCTCTGGCAGCTGGTCATTACATTGTATTCAATGTACATGACTAATGAATGTTGTGTGGTAAACCTATAGTTTTTCTTTTCTAATAAACCATTTTTATTTTTATTTTCTCTGACTGTCTGCCTGCTAATGTTACTGTAGTTTACTGTTCCTCTTGAGACCAACAAGCCCTTCGGAGTTTTATGACTCATAGAAGTATGAATTCATGTTCATGTTTATCTTTGATAACATAAACAAATTCTATGTATCTAAAAAAACAATAATTAAATTTTAAAAAAATATTTTTTTTTTTGCCTTGCACAGCTCTATACAAATGATCTTCATTGAATTAAATTTTTCTATTAATTTGCTGGGAATAATGACAAAGTTGTATGTTTCAGAATTTGTTTATTTAAGCACAAGTGAGCACAAATAATTTGCTAAATGGACCCTGATCTGAACTTCTATTTGCCAAAATTGCCAAGCAAGGAAATTATGATTCTCGCACAAAGTCTCAGAACACCACTAGACTAAGTAGACGTTTTTAATCTTGTAAATGGGACAATAGTAATGAATTCACACAAATATAATGATGAGTGTCCATGCTGGGGATCAACGCCATTCAGATGAGCTGGCTAGTATACTAACTGGCTGATGCCTTAAACACTAGGCCATCCAGCTGCTAAAGCACTTTTTAGGACATATTTCATTTGATTCAGTGGACAGACCCATGACTTTATTTATGAAGAAAGTACATCTACATGATTTCTTTATTATTTATCTTGCAGTTACAATGTACATTTTGTCATATTTTTTTCAGTGAATCTTATTTGTCTTCATCCCATTTCACATAAATTCTGTACATATGCAAATTAGCAATTTTTACAGCATTGCAATTATCGGCAATAACACTCCCATTTCCAATTTCCAATGATAATTTCACAGCTGTTCCCACCATCTTTTTTTACTTAACACCCCCGCTAATAAGTCTGGTACCACACTCAAACAGTCACATCAATGGCGCCAGGCATGAAGTTGTTTGTTGCTTTCTCTCTTCCTTGTTGCTTTTCATTGAAAAGGTAAGTATGATGTTATATATATTATTCTATCAGGGGCTCCAAGTCAAGAATACTATGATGGTAAATTTGACGTGTTATAAGAGATTGGTCACTCAGTGCCAAGTGTGGTTTGAACGCAAGTGTCATTGTCATATAGAAACCATCATTGCTAATCACCATATAATGATTGTGCCGATCGCTATATGCATATAGTGATGATGTCAACGTTCTTTGCAGTATTAAAAAAATATGCTTCGTCCATATTCAAGATTAGAGTAGATATCAGATCTATCACTAGACCCAGGTCATTTATGACCTTTATATCCAGATCACACAGTTAGAATGATTGGAGTGCAGTTCTACTCACGCACCCACTGAAATTGTACTTAAATGAGTGTAAGCCGCTGAAGCTGACTCACCAAATCCGTAAGTCCAAAAGTATAACATTAAGCCACAAATTGATCAAATAAATTAGGCCTATGTAAAATTTTGGCAAACATGTATGCTCATGGAATGCTTGTGTAAAGCTCAGCGGACTTTCGTGTTCTGTCCGTCGTCTTCAGTCGACCATCCGTGCTGGCACCATGCCCGTCCATAGCCCTCTCCTCCTTCACTCATGGACCACCAAAGGACATCCGCCAAGCAGTCATTGGAAGCCCCACGAAAGTCACCTCTGGACTTCTCCCTGACCCGCCCATCATTCTCCCGCTCAGAGACCGACGGCCGTCCGCCTAGCAATCGATGGATGTTCCCCGAGCAATCAATGGACGCCCTGCGAACGCTCGTCAAAAGAATTTAAACGTGATTAACAGAGCCAAGAGTGAGCACGTATAGTCCCTTTTTGACGTCAGTGGTCACTCGGCTCTCTGACTCGTGATGGTGTGAACTTGGCCTAAAGCAACTCCCTATTGATTCCTGTAAAAAGGTAAAAAAATTTATTCGTAGAATGTCAAATCTTTAAACATGCTTAAAAAGTTTTGCCCTCTCCACGGATGTTCATGAGACTTCTACAGATTAGCAAAAGTATCCATACAACGCTCGGCGAGTGAATTACATATGAACAAGGATAAACACTAGTACAAAATTGTCATCATCCTCGCATACTCACTCGTGACTGTGAACTCCCCTTCAGGCTCATTAATAGCATCGCTATCGAGTGCGCACCTGGGTTTCCAAGAGATCAAAGCAAATCATTATAAATGGCATATTTTTTACATTACATAAATTAAGATGTTTGGAAGGGCGTTTCTAAGATTGTTTATAGAAATCAAGCTTGAATTGTCAGAAGGAGATCACTGAGCCATTTTATTATTTTGTATTTTTTGATGACATCCAATATCCAAATGAGCATTTTAATGTGGCCATGTATTGCTGAGATTATAAAGAGATATGACTTTATTTCGCTGTTGAAGCTTCAGTATCATGAACTGATGCTGAAAGAAAGTGACTCGATGCGATGTTTTATTCCAACACCAAAGTATCAATTGCGTCAAGCATGAGACAATACTGATTAATATTTTATCAAAATATTATCATAATTTAGATTCAAAGAGACTCCTTGTGTAATATTTCGAAATATTTTTGCACCACTCCCTGCTATGTTTATTTATGAGCTATATATCATGATCAGTCTCTTTGGCATCACTAACGACAGTTTATTTATGAGCTTTATATCATGATCAGTCTCTTTGGCATCACTCCCTGCTATGTTTATTTATGAGCTATATATCATGATCAGTCTCTTTGGCATCACTCCCTGCTATGTTTATTTATGAGCTATATATCATGATCAGTCTCTTTTGCATCACTAACAACAGTTTATTTATGAGCTTTATATCATGATCAGTCTCTTTGGCATCACTCCCTGCTATGTTTATTTATGAGCTATATATCATGATCAGTCTCTTTGGCATCACTCCCTGCTATGTTTATTTATGAGCTATATATCATGATCAGTCTCTTTTGCATCACTAACGACATTTCTTTCTCACAGCAAAAATTCTAAGGTTACTTGTTTATCACTGTGATGCCAAAATTACCTGCATATCAGCAACAATTTAATTATTTTCGAGCACTGGCAGAGACTGAGCAAACATGCCTTCCAATGACTTCCTGTATCGCTGGAGCAGTTTCGGCAAATGCAACGGCCATAACAGCACCCGAAGAAGTTGATGGTCTGGACTTCACAGCTGATGGGGCATTTTTGGAATACCCGGTTAACCTGTTTTAAATTTTACAAATATTAAGCTTCGAAGTTTTATATAAAGTTAGATGTGTTGAAGTCAAGTTAAAAGGAAGTCAGTTTCATCTATGTTCCACCAGTCTTAAAGCTTGTTCAAATGCTAGGATGCACTTTCTTCAGCCAATCAAAGTAAAGGGCGGGCATTTTTTCAGCTAATCGAATTGCAGTATTCTGTCGTAGCCACCTGGTGGAAATGTCAAGAAACTTTAGTGAAAATACCCCTATTGACCACAAGCTGATATATATATATATAGATTTTCTAAGATACAGTAGTTACCAATATAGACTTCTGCTTCTAAGTTCCCTAATGACAGGAAACCAAAAACAAACCATTTTGCTAACTGTGGTGGAGCTGTGACTCAACATTACTTATTCGGTTTTATTATAAACTTTTCAATTTCTGAAAGGCAAAGGCCATTCTTCTTCTGAAATGCTCAATGACCTCATGACTTTTTTTTCTTCAACCTTGCATTTCTTTGTAAAAATACAATTATATAAAGAATGACTTACTTCCAAACTGCCAAGTTCATCGATTGAATGACCGATTGATTCATCAATGCATTGATTGATTCATTCATTCATAAGTCAAGAATACTGAACCATCTAAAAAAAAAAAAAACGCTCATTGTTCTGAGTTGATGATGTGGGCCTTGTCCTACATCGTACATCATGCTTAAGTACATCAGGTATTTTTTTTTAGATAAGACATTTCTATTTGAGATGTTCATCTCTTATTATATGGTTGTTTTCCCTGAGTCATACTGCCAAAAACAATCTTGGCCAGCATTGAATCATTAATAATGCTTTCCCTTGTCATGCATTAATTTCATGACTCAACACAACTTTTAGGGATTAGACAGATGATTTTTGCACAAAATAAAATACTGGTAATATAAATGTTTATTTTATAAAAAAAAATATCTGCTCATTCTCAAAAGGAAAACCATTATTCTGTTACCATGGATTTGAGGTATGTGAATCAGGTGTCACAATTTTCAAAATAACTCAATCATAAAATTGATAAAACTAACATGTCTCATGTTGACCAACTCATCAACTGATATTGCGCTCGGCTTCACCTCGTGCAATATAAATTGTCTCGGTTCCATAAAAAAAGCATATGGCATTCGCCACTGTACAATATTTGATAATATTATATATCTTAGACTGGCAGAAATCCTGAATTCTGATTGGCTGAGAGCCGTGCAATATTTTCCTATATTTCACGGATATATTGCACAGTACATTTTAGGTGGTTGAGTCTAAGTATAAATAAATCATTATACCTTCCTTAAATGAATGAAGGTCAATTGTTTGAAATAGTAACAAATTTATTTTATTTAGCGCATTTTGCCATTTTGTGTAACAGGTTATTGCGTTTGCGTATCTGAAATGTAACCAACTTCTTTACTAACAGTTTTGGGTTGTCAATATACCTATATAAATGTGTAAATAATGATTAAAATATTATAGAAAATAATGAATGGAAAAAAATGATGCCCTTCACTTTTCTGCCAAATTTATACTATTTTACCTTTTATTTGTGTAAATAGAAAGACCAAATAATATAACAATAACTGCACAGTGTCTGGCGCAATATCTGCTTTTATGGAACCTCGACATCTGATATTGCACTCGGCTTCGCTTCATGCAATATCAGTTGTCTCAGTTCCATAAAAACCGATATTGCACTCGCCACTGCAACAATTGTATAATATTGCATATAAAATGTATGCTACCTGAATTTTGTTTGTCTATATGTAAAGTGTGGTCGGAGCTGTTTGAACACCCCTCATATTATGCTGGGTATGCCCAGAGGAATCCACTTTACATGCATTTGGTTCAGATGAGTGCATGCCCCGTAAAGGACTAGTTAGAACGAATCTCAAAGGCACTGTGCATGGTGACATTAACTTAACATATATATAACTTTTAATAACATATTGCTTATGCATTAAACATGTAATTTTGCCTCTTCTTAGTATAAGGTCTTTAGGCTAAACCGCTTAACACATAGGATATACTCAGTTCCTTCCGGTTATATCTACACCAAATTAGCATATTCTATTATGCTTTTTGCCTTAATAAAAACAATGAAAGAAATGACAGGTAAATATTTAGGTCAGCATATTATTTTAAAATGTGCTGTCAGCTCTAGAGATGCTTTCAGCTTGTCAGAGACATTAGGTGTATTGTGCTTCCAAGCAAAACATTATCACCTTTCAACCCTCTCAACCCCAGATAAGAGTTAAACATCCTCCCTTTGACCTGATGATACTGAAATAATTCATTACTAGATAGATATGTTGATATGTTGATATGTTGATATGTAGATATGTAGATATGTTGATATGTAGATATGTAGATATGTAGATATGTAGATATGTAGATAGATAGATATGTAGATAGATTACATAGATTAGATAGATATATATATAATTGTGTTAATACATATCTACATATATATCTATCTATCTATCTATCTAGCCATCTTTCTAGCCATCTATCTATCTATCTACCTATCTACCTATTTATCTATATATCTATCTATCTATCTATCTATCTATCTAGCCATCTTTCTAGTCATCTATCTATCTATCTACCTATCTACCTATTTATCTATATATCTATCTATCTATCTACCTATCTATCTATCTATCTACCTATTTATCTATCTATCTATCTATCTATCTATTAAGACCATCTTGTTGATAGACACCCCACCTCACTTTTAAGACCATCTTGTCAAGAAATAACTTCTCTATTAAGAAACCCCACTCACAGGCCACCTCACTATTAAGACCATTTTAATAGATAACCTCATTATTAAGGCAACCTAACTATTTTGTTTATCTACAACCTCCCTGTTAAGACCATCGCACTCATAGACTACCTGACTATTGAAACCGTTTTAATAGACAATCTCATTATTAGGATCACCTTATCATTTAGCCATTTGCATTATCAAGACAATTTTAGACAATCTCACTATCAAGACCACCTCACTATCAAGACCATCTAGTTTATGTACAACATCTCTGTTAAGACCGCCTCACTCATAGATCACCTCATTATTAAGACCATTTTAATCGACTACTGCATTATTATGTCCACCTCACTATTCAGACCATTTTGTTTCTGCACAACCTCTGTTTAAGACCACTTCACTCAGAGCCCACCTATTTAGTTTCAGGCAACCTCATTATTAGGACCACCCCACTATTAAGACCATCTTCTTTCTATACAAACTCTCTGTTAACACCACCTCACTCATAGACCATGATGTCAATGATGCTTAGCTTAAGTAATAAAGGTGCCATTTTAGCAATCCAGTTTCTATTTCTTCTCTTATGTTTAAATTAATAGCATGAGTTAAAGACAATAATGATACAAAAACGATACATATTTTGTATCGATGTTTAAATTGTGAGATTGTTGAGAACTGCAAAGCAATTCTCACAGATTCAGTGCATTGCAATACAAAAGTCTTATATATACTAATAATAATGTGCATGTATTTGTATAGCGCCTGTATCAGAATTGAATTTTGCTCACCGGCGCTTGGCATTGTGTATGGAATCAGGTCATTCTGAGTGGGTATCTTGGTATCAGAGTTTGGTATCAGTTTTGGTATTAGAGTTTGGTATCACAGTTGAGAGCCAGGGTGGATATATGTATTCTTCATTAAAAAAATGCACACAGAATTCTGCCATGAATTGCTTTATTGATTTAATTGTGTCTGATGACACTTCCAAAGTATGTCCTTTCGGAAGATTTGCCTCCAATCTCACATCAAAGTCTCAATGGTAATCTTCATTAGGAGTGCTAGCAAGTCCCTGAAATATGCTGGAGTTAAAATCCAAAATGAAAGGTATAAAAAAATACTGAATAAAGCTGTGGTAAAATTCCTTCAAATTAGTGAAATATTTCTGTTTGATCATAGCTCCTTCAACCATAATAAATAAAATTGCCAGAAGTACAAAATATATCTCAAGATATTGCCGAAGAAAAATGAAGTGTATTATATTTAACCTGTAAATTTTTTTATTTATTTGTTCTGCTTCAAGGTAAAACATTTTTTAAAACAAATGTGCTCCACCAAGCCAGCCATATATCATGAGGCCATGAATAACGCTTGAGAAAACTGATGATGTGCTCCACCACGCCAGCCATATATCATGAGGCCATGAATATCGCTTGAGAAAACCGATGATGAGCTCCACCAAGCCAGCCATATATCATTAGGCCATGAATAGCGCTTGAGAAAACAGATGATGTGCTCCCCCTCGCAAGTAGTGGAATATAACAGAATGAAGTGTTTTCAAAAATTCGTTGATGAAGTAAGTAATGCAAGACGCACAGGAGATAAAGATAAAGACCTATCTATAATTGCAGATCTCAACAAACTAATTGGAAACTCTGCTTACGGATCAACAATTATGAACAAACTAAATCACACGCAAATCGAGTATGTAGATAGTGAAAGAACCGCTTGCATCAAAGCAAATGATAACAGTGAAGTGAACACATCAAATACTTTTTGTGGACTGACTTTAATTCATAGAAATTAGATAGGCAGTAAACAAATTACATGCAACTGTGAAAATTTGAAATGTGTCAAGCAAATCTATGTGACAGTTCATCATTAGCAGTTTGTCAGTTTGTCTGGGTGTGAACACCACATACCTCCCCCCAGAACTGCGGCTAAAATGTAACTGTCCCGCTATCCTGGTACTGAACTGGCGGACGTCTTTGTCGCTGAGGGCGATTATTTGTGCGATTGGGAGTGGGTCTGAAGGGGACATGGGGCACTGTGGGATTACGAGAAGTAGTGTTCTTTGATGTGGGAGGATTGGAGGACGCCTTCCGAGGTCGCCCACGTTGCTTAGGGATAGCCACTCGCACTGGCTGGTCAAGGTCGAGGTGGGCTGGTTTCAAACGGTCGATTGAAACCTTTTCAGCTTTCCCACCCATATCGATGATGAAGACCTTCTCTCCGGGGCATATGACTTTAAATGGGCCTTGATATGGGTGCTGCAATACGGTTCTGTGGTTGTCACGTCTGACGAATACATATGCACATTGGTAGAGTTCTTGTGGTACAGCCACAGCATGCGTACCATGTTGAGATGTGGGAACAGGTGCAAGGGAGCCTACCTTGTTTCGAAGGGTTGGGAGAAATGCTGTAGGCTGCAGTGTAGTAGATGAGGCAGGAATAAAGTCACCTGGAACTGTGAGTGGTTCGCCAAACACCAGTTCTGCGGAAGAAGTGCCCAAGTCCTCTTTTGGAGCTGTGCGAATTCCTAAAAGGACCCACGGAAGTTCATCAACCCAGTTTGGGCCTGTAAGGCGGGCACGTAAAGCAGCTTTCATGTGACGATGAAAACGTTCCACTAGGCCGTTAGCTTGGGGATGATAAGCTGTAGTTCTGCTGTGTCGCACACCCAGTAGCTTAGTTTGTCTGGGTGTGAACACCACAACAGATTCAAATCCATGATTCAATTATGTCCGAACTTTGAATATTTTGAAATACAAATGATGAAGAAACGTATAAACCTCGATTTACCAATACAAATAGGATACTTTATTCTTCAATACGCAAAATTACGTGTTTTGGAATTTTATTATGATTTTTTAGATAAATACATTTCACGTGATGATTTTGAAATTCTTCAAATGGATACCGATAGTTGTTACTTGTCTATATCAGGGGAATCGTTAGATGAAATAGTCAAACCAGAATACAAATCCAGATTCCTTTATGGATTAAACGGGTTTTGCTCTACGAATGAAGTTAAGGCAGATAATGATATACATTGGTTACCAAGAAACTGCTGCTCAAATCATACCAAATATGATAGTCGCACTTCTGGTTTGTTTAAATTGGAGTACAGTGGTGATTGCTTTTATGGTTTATGCAGTAAAACGTATATAGTGCGCGACGGAGAAAGACATAAATTTAGTTCAAAGGGGATTTATAAAAAACGTGTTAAAGATCCGTTTGGTACATTTAAAAAAGTTCTATTAACTCATCATTCTCAAAGCTCTACAAATATTGGCTTTATTACTAAGAACAACTCTATTTACACATATCAACAAGAGAGATATGGATTCACATATTACTATATTAAGAGACGCGTTTTGGCTGATGGTATTTCAACTAAACCACTTGATATAGTTTTACAACCAATAAAATCAAAATTTTGCACATAAAAGGGTGAAATCAAACATCAACGAGATATAAAGATATCAATTACACGATTTAATTCATGCAGGTGCCATCCTAATGCGTGCGATATGATATCCACTACTTGAGGAGGGGGTGGAGGGGGGTGGAGGGGGGTCATGTCCCTGAGAGGGGTGTTCTTTCTTCAATGAATTTTCTAAGTTCGTCAGAGTCTTTTATCATCTGTAAAAATTGACATTCCCATATCTCTTCAACATTATAACCCAATTTTCTGTAATAATTATTTCTTTGCAATTTCCTTTTATTTCCAGCAGGAGCTTTATCTTTCCAATCTTGAGACTTCATGTTATTAGTCAATGGACAGTTATCTGTGTGGAAATGGTAATAGCATCCGTCATATTGGAAAATAGAATTCGTTTCTGGAGAGTAACCATCCGCTAAGAAGCGTCCATCTCTTTTCTCTTTCCCTTCATTTCTCTTGTGGAATATTTTAATATTTCTTTTCTGACTTATATAATCCATCCAGTGAAACATGTTATCGTATTTATCTCTCAAATCAGGTTTAAATTGCGATTCTCTATCTCTTTTAACAACGATCCAACAGGAAACTCTTGATTGAATGCCCATAAATAGAGGGCATTTGCATCATAGCCCACTATCTTCTTACGAAGTTTTGTTTTATTCCTAATTTTACTAATATCACGCTCAGAATATCTAGAAAACACGATGGAAGGCCTCCAACTAAATTAGATAGCAGTGAGAAGTAAATTTCGGAGCTATTTTTGTCAAACAAAGAAAAGTATGCACCTTCATCCCTAGCGCTCTTAAAAACAAGTTGTCTAGCAATACCTGGCACAGAAATAGTTGATTTAAAAATATCGATGTTTTAATCTTGGTAGAATTTTTGTAATTTTACTACAGCTTTTACAAATGGTGTTACATCTAGATTATTGTACCACACAAGAAAATCTTTAAAACATTTCATATCGTTTTCATACCATATTTTCTTGAGGTTATCATATTCTTCTTGAGAATCAAGTACATTGCGACCTAAAAGAGTGGAATAGAAGGCTTCAAAGGGAGGGAGAGAAGTATGACTAAGTTTATCCACGCCATCAAAAAATTCATATGGAAAATATCCTTTTTGTTCTTGTATTTTAAACGCTTTAAGAAAAGATGAATAACTACTTCCTGGAGCTAGATAATTCAAAACATCTAAAAACTTAAAATTTTCATTTGCTAAACAACTATACGAATTATTTTTCTTTACAACAAAAACATTTTGTGATTCGTGTAAGTCAAGGTGTTTAGCAATGCTGCTTTTGATTAAATTCAAGTCGTATTTAGAAGAATTAAATCCTAAGACAGGGATTTGCGAACAATAAACTTCAAATTTATTGATAATTGATTGAATTTTTTTTCGCATTATAGAAGTGAATGACTCTTCCTTTTCTACATCTTTTATTCCATTGTTCCATTGATTGAGAAGACAATCTAATCTTTCTATAACATAAGAACACTTTTCCTCTGTTAACGCTTGCGCATGCGATTGAATGCATGTCATATATTCTATCATGTCTGCAACAAGTTTTTCTTTATCATCGCAAACAATGCAGTGAGCATTAAGAAATCCTTCTACATTTGAACAAATCGATACAGAAATAGGGATATGTTGAGCTGTAGTAATAGTTTTATCAGTGTTTTCATTGTTGCCCTCAATTTTCTGTAAATACGCTTCAAAGTCAAAAACTATGAAATGATCATAAAACCGATGATTTTCTTCTACTGTTATGCCATATTCTTCTAATTCTTCGAATATTGAACTTTTTGCGTTATAAAACCCTCCTGTGAATTTGTAACCAGTTGATTTATTACATGTCTTTATATGTCGTATGCAGTTATATCTCTTTGTGAATAATTTATGACACGATGGGCATTCGTGTTTTTTTGAATATTGCTCCATTTTTTATATGTATGAAAGATGTTTATTGCATAAGTTTACATTCATTGTATCACTATATCTGAGAGTTGATTTAAAAACAGGTATAGCGATGCTGTTTTCATTTAGAGAAAAAATGTTAATATTTATTTCAAAACATTTTTCAAAATCTGGTATGTGCTTGAGATCTATGCCCTTATAATGATGTTCACCAGAATATTTTACGAATTTTTCATAATATTCTTCAACGATAGCCTCGAAATCTGCGTGTGATTTGTATGTATTGACACCATGTTAATGATACGCAAGACATCTGAATAAACATAGATTATCTCCATAGATATTATTTTTATGGAAATTTTGTTCTAACGAAATTATTGATCGTGAGTATTTTATATAATTTGGTAATGTTCCTTGACCAAGGAGGAATCCTGTGGACGTAACATAATATCGAACATTAGTTACCATAACAAATTTCCAAGCGGAATTTGGACGTGAAGTTATAACGTATTTTGATATATCGAGAGAAAGTAAGCGCTCCTTTAATCCTTTTAAATGTTTCTTTTTAGAAATATGTAGTGGTCTTTCGAAAAGAGTCGAGTTGCTGTAAGCCTTGTAGTATCGGTAATCTTCAGTTTGTATGTTCTGAAGAATGAGTCCGAACGACATGTTTATTTTAAAAGATTGCGATTGATCATTGTAAATTTGTTCTGCATGATTCATTAAATCATCAATGATAATGTCATTCGCTGTTGCCCAGTTATAAAATGATTGCGGCTGACCAAGTTCGTGTTTGTCATGTATAAAGGATAAATATTTATCATAAAATGCTTTGATTTCAGGATTTTCAATTTCAACTTGAACTTTTTCTCCTGTACCTCGTTGCAAATGAGCTTCTCGAATGTGTAAATTCAATTCGTGTCTATTGGAACAAACTGCATTACATCTGCTACACACAACATGAGAAGCTTTTTTTTTATTTTTACATATATGTTTTCCAAACGCTTTGTGCGTTTTGAATGATTTGTTGCATAGCTGGCAATAAACTGAAGTATACATTCGTGTTTTACTTTGTCTGCAGCTTTGACAAACACTTCCTGACATTTTTGACATTTTAATTTACAAGGATGACAATCAAGAGCTAGCTGGTTAGTGTAGCGTTTTTTACATGACAAACATCTGAACTGACCTTCGCACATTGACTTGTGATTGTGTAAAGCTCTTTTGCTATTGAAATTACGTTTACAAGTAGAGCATTCAATTGCACTAGTAGCACAACAATGCCTATCTAGCTTTATTTGACTTATAAAAGTCCTAGAACATTTTTCACATGGAAAACATTTGAGTGCATGCTGTATTTCCTTTTTCTTTGTATTGAATTGTTTTTTGCATTTTTCACAAGAATTTATTTCAGGGTTTTGCTTGCGTTTGGAATATGAACATTTTTGTTCGTGTATCTTTTTTCCTTGTTTGGATTTCAATTTTTTCTTGCATATCTTGCATGCAAAGGATGTTTGATCTGTGCACCTATGTCTTGCGAAAGCTTGTGAATTGATAAAATGTTTCTTACATTGGATACATGTCATTCCACCATCGCATGATTTTTGATGATTATCTCTCACATCCTTTCTTTTAAAGTGTTTTCCGCATGAAGAACAATCGATCGATTTGTTGAGAATAACTTTGGATAAGTTCATTGGGGTAGATTTTCGTTTTGTTTCACATTTGTGTTTTATTCCTATAAGAAATGTTTTGAAGCAATGAGAGCAACAAGTCAAACCCTGACAGTTGCTTTCATGGATTTCTCGATATCTCTTTCTGTAGAAATGTTTGGCACATTTCGAACATTGAAGTTGAGATTTTAATTCCGATATTCTTTTGGATACACAACTATTTTCTGAGAGATTATTTCTGGTAACAAACTGTAGAAGTTCGTGTAGATCAGAAAAATTTTCTAGCATTTCTTGAAACATTTGTTCTGCTTCGCTATCATAGTTCGATGTTAGCTCAGATATTCTCTTTGCTACATTTACGTTTTCTGAGAGATTATTTCTGATAGCAAATTGTTGTACTTCATTTGGATCAGAAAAGTTTTCTAACATTTCTTGAAGCATGTTTTCCGCTTCTCTATCATAGCCATGCGGACTGCAACCAGCATCGATGCGTTTACTTGAGGATTCCATTGCAAACTGAATAATAATTACAAGGTATCACCCCTTTTTACACCCCTTCCTGCTGCCTGGGGTTTCACCACGATCACATTTCAACCTATTGTCGTATAGAGTTTCATTTCTAACAGATTATCTGTTTTGATTGATTATCAATTCACCCCAATTCACCCCAAAAGCAATTAGCGAATATTCGCATTTTCGCCACCCACCGTGAATAATTATTTTTCAAAAGCTGCAGTATTAGAGTGAACACATGATACTACTATCTTGTGTCATAGTCCGCTGAAGGTTTGTTGTATGGAAAGCCATTAGCATGATTAGTCCATATTATCTTTACAGCTTTTCGTTGGTCCATTGAGGATATCCTTGTCGGTTAAAGGCATAATTATGGCAACTGTGCCAGAGTTTTTCCTGGCGATGTGTCGGAGCTTTGCTTTTGTGACTGGATGCAGAGTCGGGCATCTCATTAGCAGATGTGGGACAGCTCTTAATTGCAGATGTGACAATGAGGGTCTTTAGCTCCCTTACTAAACCTTGCTTTTTTCTCAAATGTCATATATGCAAGCACGATTTCCAGATATGTGGTGATATAGTTGTAGTAGTTCTATTTTCCCAGCACAGCTGAGAGGCGTTGAAATTAGGCTTTCTAATAAAACTGGACACATTTCTCTGTACTTTTTTGAGGAGAAATCGATGTCATCAGTCATAATAACAAACCTGAGGTTATTTCAATCTTTGTTGTTGTTAAATTCGACATTGTTGGCGACGACATTTTCGTGAATGATGCATTCTGGGAGGATTATAAAATGAAAATGAGGGGCCCGCAATGACGTCATAAACTGACTTTGTCACTTGAACTGTTGTGACGTCATCAGAATCTATTTTCCCATAATTCCATTTAGTTTTGTTTTGTAGTCTATATTACGCCATTATATAAGCGGATTACCATAGTTCGCTATTCCCAAATGAGTATGAAAGAAAAGTACTAAAAGAGGTCGAAAAGTTGCTTTTGATAAATATGTACTAGCTTTCGCTGATAGGATTCCCACGTAACAGAGGAATCTATGATAATTCCCAAAAACGTCAATTACTATTTCAGTATCTGATCTGCATTTATCTATGACAACATTGTTTTCTATCTGACAGATAATCCTAAGGTATTTTGTGAGAGATTCAACTCATTCCATAGCTCGTATTTTTTTCTAATAATATTTTACAGCATCACAAGCTTCCAAAAATCTAAAAATAAAGTAAGAAATTGTTACTTTATGAATAAAGTTTGGGTCACATTTTTTTCCCTACATCCAAACTAATTATCATATTATAGATGTTTTATATCAAAAATTCAACCAATCGTTTATATTTAATTTTTTTAAACACCTTTGAGGTAAGATTGATATTGGTCTAAAATGGATTTATTCTTATATATCTTTCAACCCAGTGTATTTAACCATGGCATTTTATCAGTATATTTGTATCTTGATTTTGAAGTATGTGATTCCAATCAACCAACATTGATTTGTAAGTAAAATGTTCAATCGTTTTTGAGAGAATATTCGTCACTTGAAAGTATTCTGTTTCTTATTCACCTTCTCTTTAGCATGTATAGTAAAGATGGAGAAATGATCTGAAATTTTTGTGATTAACTAGTATTCCATTCAAGTAATTACAAACAATAATTCCACTGCAGAAAATGTTGTCAATGTGTGTTGCTGATGATGATGGTTTAGAATGGCACTGTGTGTGTGTGTGTGTGTGTGTGCGTGTGTGTGTGTGCGTGTGTGTGTGTGTGTGTGTGTGATTAGGGCTTTACGTCCTGTATTTCTGCACCAGTTGGGCTGGCAGAGACCATGGCAATGAGACGAAGGAGGAAACAGCCATCCAACTTAAGGGCCTATCTCACATAGACGAGTGACAATGCCGAGTGATGCCGAGTACTTAATAAATTAGGCTGTCGGGAATACACGGCTCTGCACGCCGACCACTCTGGAAAGACTCGTAAATACACGGCAATACTCGTAGAACGATCGTTAAGCCACTATCTCACATAGCCGAGTGACGAAGCAGAGTTATGACGATCGCTGGAAAGCAATCAATCGGCTTCACTCTTGGTCATTTGATGCCTAGAAAAAGCAAGTCAGCAAGGTCTCGCCGATCGCTCGCAGATCGATCGCCGATCACTCGCCGATCGCTCGCCGATCACTCGCCGATCGCTCGCCAATTGCTCGCCTCCTTCACACGCCGACCACACGGCGAGGAAATCACGTCCACACAGCAATTCATCTGATCAAGTGTACACCCAGAGTAACCAAGTGTACACCCAGAGTAACCAAGTGTACACCCAGAGTAACCAAGTGTACTCCCAGAGTAACCAAGTGTACACCCAGAGTGACCAAGTGTACACCCAGAGTGCATGGCGAGTTAATCCCGTTTAAATCTCGAGCAATATCAGAGCAATTTTGCACGGCGACAATTCTTAAAAGTTTTAAACATGTTTAAAACTTTACAATCGTTCTACGAGTATTGCCGTGTATTTACGAGTCTTTCCAGAGTGGTCGGCGTGCAGAGCCGTGTATTCCCGACTGCCTAATTTATTAAGCACTCGGCATCACTCGGCATTGTCACTCGTCTATGTGAGATAGTGGCTTTAGGCTCGACCGGGAATCGAACCCGGGACCCAGCGGTTGGAAGCCCAGAGCGCTACCTCTGAGCTAGGCCCCCGCCCTCTTTAGAATGGCACTAGGTACTTGCAGCAGATAATCTTGAAAATGTCTACACATAGAATACAAGGAAGACAACCACTTACCAATGAAATTCTGTAAATTCAACACTCTGTGAACCGTAATCCTTACCTAATAAACAAGTGTTTTACCGCTAAACGTTGCCACCGCACTATCATGTTGGCGAACGCCTGTGGATTATCAAGGGAGTGGCCCTATTCAGATAGCATGTTCATCATATTAGTTGGAATGAAATAGCTTGGTATTATGGAAAGACAAACAAGTTTGAATAGAGTGCTTTGTCGACATTTATTTAGCCAGGAGCTTCTTGCGTTGCAGACTTGCAGTTGCATGGTTACTTACACGAATAAGCTGAAATTCAAGATTACAAAATATTAGCATGCATAAATCATTTGACGACATCGCATGAACTCAAGGCCATATCTGTTCATCATTACATAGGCCCAGTAGCATTGCGATAATACAGCTATACCAAATTTTCAATGAATGAATGAAACTGTATAAAACCTTTTATAAATTTTGATAATTTTAAGGAACAAAATTAATGTTATTGTGGTTATAATTCTTAAGTGCAAATTGCATAGGATCATTGATACATATAACATTTAACATATAATGAAGCCACCCGAAAGCTAAACTTGATAATGTTATAATGAACTAAATAATAACCTTTGATCATATTAAATGTAATGTTTGGTGGTAAATTTGAAAGTTCAAAAGAAGACAGGTCATCCTATGATTCTGAAATAGCCTAAGGGACACCACAGTTCAGAAAACATGACCTTAAAAAAAGTATAGTCAAGAAATTACCCTTCACCCAGTT
Source organism: Alitta virens (assembly GCA_932294295.1). Taxonomy (NCBI): domain Eukaryota; kingdom Metazoa; phylum Annelida; class Polychaeta; order Phyllodocida; family Nereididae; genus Alitta; species Alitta virens. Next base: position 34,120,676 of record OW028580.1, read on the forward strand.
TAACAGTTAAGAGAAGTAAATAGCCTTCACCTAATGCAATAATTCATAAGTAATAGCAATTAAATAATTTGATGATAGCTTAAAAAAACTAAACAGCTTTAAATAAACCTTTCTTTACTCTTAACGTTGCAAAGGGAAAATATGGAACTTCCTGCATAACAGGATGAGAGCTATTGGATGTGCTTATATAATAAAATGAAAAGAAAAAGTTATTTATTAGCATACCATCCGAAGATCCTTCTGTTATTTAGAGACAAGAACACTCTCATTACAATAAGTGATACGATAAATACTATGGTTTGTAAACTAAAAGCATGTTTAAAAAGTTCTTGGTCCATTACTAACTACAGAGGGGCAGACGACCGTCCTGGAAGTATGAGTCATTTTCGTAGCTTTCTACTATTTCAATTGACGAAATGAAAGCATTCATCATTATTAGTTTTCGACTTGATTCAAACAGAGGAGCTGCACAATTGGTATAGATGTACGATTTTGCTTCAATTCCATCGACAAACAAGGAGAGCATACTATCTTCACCAGTTGAGTTGAAGCGAACTCCGTACAAATGCCATGCATTCAAGTCAGCGGTGGTGCGCTTCTTCCTGAATTGATCCATCTTCAGTTTAATGGCAAGGAGCTGAATCCATCCATTGTTATCTTCAGTCTGTTCAGTTGGTGTCGCACCACCACAGGTATCAGAGTAGACCTCAATTTCAAAACTTTCATCAGCTTTTCGCACAAATCTCATGATTGGTGGAATGTCGAAGAAGGTGAGATCTTTTCCCTTTGACTTTTCAGCATCAAATTTAACGTAGAATTTCATGCTAAAGGGTGAATAAACTGATAATGCACTGACCTCATTATCAATAATTGCCCCATCAGCTGTCACGTCTAGACCACGAGTGCCTTCAGGAGCTGTTACATCTGTCGTGTTCACAAAATTATAAGGCAGATGAGTGTAGTCGTAACACATCATCAGGGGGATGCATCCACCTGCTGAAACTAAACATATCATTTCTGTTACACCAAAACTGTATTGATCCTTTGAAGTCGTTGTGTAATATCAACAGACAATTTATGACCATCTAATTGTCTGATTTTATTTTATTTTTATTTATTTTATTTTTTATTTTTCATTCTCTTTGTTTATCAATGTTTCTGTCCTGTCATGAACTATTTATTGTCAATCATGAGAAAAAATCCTTAAAATATTGTCTTATTTTTTTTTAAATAATTTTTATACTAAAACAATGCTAGTCTATTATCATTACTGATACCATTACTATTCTTGAAATATTCTAATAACTTGACAAATTGTAATCGGTGACTCCGGAGATTTCAGCCTACCTTTAAATGTCTTGGTGATCTCTCGATATCGGTCTTAAGACCTTAGAGAGGCCTCCCACACATAGAGCAAAATACCTTTAAAATATATCTTTACTTGTTTATTTGTCTGTGAGTGTTTCAATCAATGTTTGTATATGAAATGTGTGTCTCTTTGTGTAAATGTCTTTGTTATACACACAGGTGCTGTGTAATTTTAATTTACAAATCTTGTGCATTAACAGCATAAATTCACTGAAGCTGCAGGCCTAATAAGTTATCTTTGTGAGCACGACTAGTGCTAAAGTTGGGTTTGAACACAAACAGAGTCACTGTGTGACTCCATAAACTATTCAGCTGGATGTCATATGCATGAAATGTGTGCTTTGTACTCAGTGTCTATGCTTGGGCAAGCAAAACATGAAATCCAAACATTATTTTCTCATTACTACAAAACCCTCTGGCAGTTGGTCATGTACGCTGACTTAATAGAAAACAGAACAATATGTCAGCAGTGTGTGTGTGTGTGTGATTAGGGCTTTTACGTCCTGTATTTCTGCACCTGATGGGCTAAAGAGACCATGGCAATGAGACAAAGGGGGAAACAGCCATCCAATTCAGGCTCGACTGGGAATCGAACCCGGTACCCAGCGGTTGGAAGCCCAGAGCGGTACCTCTGAGCTAGGCCCCCACCCACAATATGTCAGCAGCCAAGACCAGACAATTTATGCATGTATGCTTGTACACAGAACTCAAGATGAGAGATTTTCAGCTAGAGGTGGGTGGTTCCATTCATGTTTAGGGTACCATTATCTTTGACGGCAAAGCTGATCTGGTCAGATTGAGGCAAGAGATACAGCCAACTAAGTCTTCTTGTTCCGTTTTTCTTTTCTATTATTTTTTTATTTATTTTTTTTTGGGGGGGGGGGTTCCAAAAGACCTCTGGATGCATGCAGTGCAGTGTTTAATATTGTCAGTTTTTTAGGAGTGTGCTGCAGTCTGCCATAAATTACATAATCAAGATTGCACTTCAAATTGGCGAATGACAACTTCTGAAGTATACTTGAAATCAATCTCACGCAGATTCAGATAATAATAGGATGTTAAGCTGCTCCCAAAAACTGCAGAAAACAACACTTCTCATTATTTTTGGCTTGTTGACTTGGTGCAATGAATGTGGTTGCATGGATTCCAGTCACACTCCCTACGGTTTATGTATGATCTTGGCTGCTGTGTATAAAAAGAATCATCTAAAACTGCTGAAGCATGGTGTGCCACAAGGCTCCAAATTAGGTCCAATATTGTTCATCTCATATATTGCTCATTTAAGTAATATTGCAGTCAAACATGGCGTCTCTGATGAGCAATATGCTGATGATGAACAATTAATTTTGTTAGTTAAGCCGGACACCCTTCTCAACCAAGAGAGTTCATTGACAAAAATTTTAAAATGTATTAATGACATCAGGAAATTCTTGCTATATAACAAGCTATGCAACAATAGTGAAAAAACATATTTCATACTTATAAGTAGCCGACAGCAACTAAGTATTACTCAATTCAAGTTCAGGATGCTACTATAAAACAGACAAGGTTAAATACCTTGGAGTCATGTTTGACAATTCAATGACAATGGTATCTCATGTAAACTACATGTGCAAAAAGGCATTCCTTAACATAAAGAACATCTCAATGATAAGGAAGAGTGTGAATGCTCTAGTAGCACCTCATTTGGACTAAGGAAATGCTCTCTTGTATGGTATAAATGGGAAATATTTCAGAAAATACAGGTAGCGCAGAACTCAGCAGAGAGATTGATAGTAAGACTGAGGAAACATGAGCAAATTACTCACATCAGGAAAGAACTCCAATGGCTGCCAATTAGTTCCAGATTAGAATTCCAACTACTCAACGTGACTTGGAAAGCTCTCAATGAAGAGGCACCATCTTACATATAAAATCTTTTAAGAAAACAGCCTCAGCAAACAATAAATCTCCGAAGCAATGGCAATAACTTGCTCCTCAAACCTCAGTCCACAAACAAATTTGGTGCTCACACTTTCTCATGCATTGCTCCTCACCTCTGGAAAAAGTATCTGAAGATGTCAAATGGATAGCCAACAATGATGGATTTAAGAGGTTAAAAACTCATCTATTCAGAACTGCCTATGAACAATAGGCTTTTGTAATCAAAGCGCTGGTGAGCAAAAATCATTTCTGAAACAAGCGCTACACAAATTTATTTATCAATTATTATTATTATTATTATATCAACCAGCTCTCAGTTCTAACCAATCCATATAGGACATACTGCAAATTGGAATATAACCAACAAAAATGTTAGGTGACACCTTCGAACTTGGGATATAACTATTAATGATTTACGGCAAGCTAACCTGGGTGTGGGCCTAGCTCTGTGGTCGCGCACTGGGCTTCCAACCACTGGGTCCCGGGTTCAATTCCCCGTTGAGCCTAAGTTGGATTGCTGTTTCATCAGACATCTCATTGCCATGGCCCCTACCTGTCGTAATTAGCCCATCAGGTGCAGAAATACAGGACATAAAGCCCTAATCCACCCACCCACCCCGGCAAACTTACCTTGTTCGCTAAAAACAGTGATGAGGCAGAGTAGAACAAACAGCTTCATGTTTGGTGTCATTACTGTGAATGCTTTGTTGGAGGCACTAGTCCACTACGTCTAATTATATATGTTTATTTATGCTGTCCTAGGCATTAAAACTATTTGGACAGCTGTCAGGGGCCTCGTTTTAGGGATGATTTCAATACCATTACCGCCCAATTTCTTTTTACTTTTATTTTAATGCATTTATTTTCAGTTTTAACAATAGTTCCAGAGTTTTGGCTATACAGTTTGTAAATCCCAATGTAGTACTACGCAGTCACTCAATATATAGCACTCAGAAAGATATTGTTTAAACTGATGTATGTTCTTGAATATATATATATATTTTTTCCCTTTAATTTGTTCCTAACATTGATAAATTATATTCTAAATGTTACCTTGGTATGTCATTCTTCGTTATCTCAAATGCATTCACTAGTGTTGTAATTTAAAATTGATGATGTGCTAATTATTGGAGGCTTTTAAGGCCAAAAAATTGAAGTTAAGATTGCTGATGTGTTTATAGTCTGGGGGCTGAGGCTCAAAAGAGGCTTAGTTTTTGAGTTAGTTCAACATGAGGGCACCACGTGAATTTGGTCTCATTTGAAAGATGACATCTTCTAGTTTCACGAAACGTGGTTTTTAAGTTCCACCAGGTGCACAGTTTTGCAATTCGGGGGTAAAATGTCAACATGCCTCTGTGATCTACTTTGACTGGTAATATGATATGCATATTTTAGCATTGGCAACCATATTTTCAGAGAAACGGGGTTTTAATCACCTAATATGGGGCATTAATTTTTTTAACTAAACCATTCAAACCAATTCTAATATCTATGAATCATTAGCAATGTAACCAGATAACATAGCCAAAAATGTGCAGACATGTATATATATTATAGTGAACGGTTTATTTTAATGACACTAACAATATATACATATATATGTAAAAGATTAAATTAATTTATTTATCGTTATTTTTTATCATACTTTTTAGTGATTGATTGATTGATTAATTGATATTACTTGCAAACATTATGTATTATCTAAGCAGTACGAATGATGGCATTAAAGGAAAATTAAAAACCCGCTTATTCAGAATATTTTTCTAACCAACAAAAAGCGTTTGTGGAACATGTGCTCTACAAATTTATTTATTCACAGCTGACTATAATTTCAATATTTTTTGACCACGCAATATAAATGTCACGATTTGTAGGAATTATGTTAGCTTTATGTGCGAATAAAAAAGTTGCCATGAATCTAAATTTCATAATTGCATGATTTGATACTCATTATTATGGGCATTTGAATACGATATTATGCAATAAATTCGCAGGTGTTGAAAACCTGTGAGATTAATGTTGCGATTCCCTTTGAAATAGGTTTTTTTTTTTTTGTCTGTCATATAAAGCAGAGATATGGAAAAAAATTCAGGGAATTTTTTTTCCTGCTCATTCCGTCTCATATCCACCATTAAAATGTAATAACTATGCTATCTGCAAAAGAAAGTAATGACATTGTATGCAGTTGAATTCGGGAACATTTTGAGACCTTTTTTTCGAGAAAAATTCATAAAACAACGGATCCGAAGAAAAAGCATGCCAAATCAAAAAGTCAAATTTTGTCAGGGACTTTTTCACAGATCTTGCAAATATATAAATTTTCAGCAATATGATTTATTGTAATAATTCACAACTACTATGTGCTACTGCATAGGCCCCTTCTATTTATGACTCAGGCCACGCCCCCTTTTGGCTTAGGCCACGCCCCTTTTGCATACTAATGAGCTAGGCCACGCCCCTTTTGCATACTAATGAGGTAGACCGACCCCCCCTATGAATACTAATGAGCTAGGCCACGCCCCTTTTGCATACTAATGAGGTACGCCCACCCCCCTATGAATACTAATGAGGTACGCCCACCCCCCTATGAATACTAATGAGGTACGCCCACCCCCCTCTATGCATACTAATGAGCTAGGCCACGCCCCTTTTGCATACTAATGAGGTACGCCCACCCCCCTATGAATACTAATGAGGTACGCCCACCCCCCTATGAATACTAATGAGGTACGCCCACCCCCCTCTATGCATACTAATGAGGCAGGCCCACCCCCCTCTATGCATACTAATGAGGCAGGCCCACCCCCCTCTATGCATACTAATGAGGCAGGCCCACCCCCCTCTATGCATACTAATGAGGCAGGCCCACCCCCCTCTATGCATACTAATGAGGTACGCCCACCCCCTCTATGCTCCTATGAATACTAATGAGACAGGCCTATCACAAATTTAATCCAGTGTGTAAATAAACAAATTAATTCTTTAATCCAGTCTGTGTAAAATAAACAAATACAAATTAATTCTTTAATCAAGTCTGTGTAAAATAAACAAATACAAATTAATTCTTTAATCCAGTCTGTGTAAAATAAACAAATGCAAATTAATTCTTTAATCCAGGCTGTGTAAAATAAACAAATTAAGTTTTTAATCCGTTGTGTAAAAATTCCATTAATACTTTAATCCGCTGGGTAAAAATTCCATTAAGTCTTTATTGAGATTATAAACTTCATCTAATCAATGGATAGTAAAATCTGACCAATCAAGGTAGTAAGAAAGCTGACCACCAGGTATATAACAGTCAGGTGAAAAGTAAGTCTAAAAATGATCAGTCTACTAGTTCTCATCAACATGGCCCTCAACCCAACATGTAAACTTTGTCATGCCTCTTCTCCAAAGTTTGCATACTCATGCTGCTACACAAAAACATTCAAACTTACATGTTACGACTGTATCAAAACATGTATTACCAGGCAAATTACTCATGCAGTTTTTTTACAATATGAAAACGTAGAGGAGCAGGTACATTGCATGTTCTGCAGGTCAACACAATTCGACATACTCAGAACAAAACGACGAATCAGAGTTGCTGTACACTGGGATAGAACCTTCAGATACAGACAGACTTTTAAAAAATATACACTTGCAAAGTTCGTAGATATCCCCCTGACCACAACAATTGCAAGAATTGCAAAGTTTGCACTGGATGAAGAAGTTCACAAGATAGAACAGGAGCACGATAGACAAAGACAATACCTTGTAAATAGTATTTTTAGGCCCTTGTTAACCATGTTTATGCAAGGAAAATGAGATTTTAATAAAACTTCTCCTATACCCATGAAGTTGTTTTGGTTCATATAAAAAAGTACAACTTTAATACAGTCAAAAGTTTATTATTAAGAAAAAAATAAAATTACAAAATTACAAAATAAAAAAGTACAGCGTAAATACAGTCAAAAGTTTATTCTTAAGAAAAAAATAAATTACAAAATTACAAAATAAAAAAGTACAGTCTAAATACAGTCAAAAGTTTATTATTAAGAAAAATAAAATTACCAAATTGAAAAAAAAAAAAAGCAAATATAAAAATTGGAGACAGTCCTCATCTGAAATAGAATAAATGTTTTTTATATTAGTATATTGATAGATGTTGTTATTAACCTAGTAATACAAATCTTTACGATATAAATGATTAAAATACTAACCATTGTCAGTAATACTGTCTTATCTTCTCCCTAGCAACTTGGGCAGCTTTCCGTTGTGACCTACGTCTAGGTTCTGGAACAAAGAGAGGGGGGCCTAAAAATATATTTTGACAACTATTTTAAAAATAAATTAATTTAAGATATTTAACAAATACAAAGAAATGCAGGAAGGGTTATACGCACCATCACTGCTAGCGTGGCTACTCGCATCAGACAAGTCCTCAAAGCCCGCCACTGCATTGAACAGAACTGTAAAAATAAATATGACATTTTTCTGATATATACCATACTAGTTTATCTAAATTAACTATGTAGTAATGTACTTAACCCCTAAGAAGGTATATTTCTTTGACTAAAGATATCTCTTGATGTTTTTTTAGAGTTACATATTTAACACCAGGGGTTCACAAGGCGACTAAAGCGCCCCCTTGTGTAAATTTCTAGTATCACGGCTTTAATGCTATAGCGTATTGTATAGTTAAACCGTAGTTTGTCATACTGTGTAGATATTATATATGTTAATTACAAACTCTCAATCAATCGTTACCTTCATCATCTGATTCATCCATGAGAGGTATGGCAGGCGCAGGTCGTCCTCCCAAGATGTCCATGTCATTAAGACGGAGGAATCTCTCATCATCATCAGCATCCTCCAGCATCTCAATATCAGCGAACGGCTCAGCAGCTCTCTGAACCAGTTCAGCCCTCCTCGCACGTCTCAAGACAACTGAAATGAAAACAAAACTCGGCTAAAATTTTGTAATTTAACCTAAAAAATAGTAAATGGTATGCACATTATCTGGCGGTTTTGAAATTGTAGGCTTAATTTAAATACATTATCTTAAAGTTATGATTAGTCGTAAATATGTAAAAATTATTATGGCTCACCCTTTATACACAAGACAATCGCGACCATCATGACCAGTGTTGAACAAATCGTCAAAGGCATGACAATCTTCAAGAAACTTGAAGTTCTTCCCATCACCATGGTTGTTGTCCAGTCAGGGGTTAAAGTTGTCAGTTCAGGTCTCGTAGACACAAAGTCTGTATCAGCAGTTGTCATCCCGGATCCAAAAATGACTACCCTTCCAGACCTGAAGATAACCTTGACACTAGCATCACGGCCTTTCAACTGCTCCATGACCTCGTCTTCTGAGCGTGTATAGAACCTATGACCAAGAAGTATTTATTAAAAAAGAATTTTTTTTAAATTTTCCTTAATGTTATACTCATTGACACTCATAAGGAGCTATTTATGAATGAATCGCCTGATAACAAAGAACTGGCTAATTAATAATACTAAAGTGCGCACAATAGGTTAACTACTATCTGATCATCTTGAAAAGTATATACATGTTCAACCAAATACTATTTTTAGAACAAATGTGTAGTACACATAATCCACGCCAGACGGCTGATAACCCCGCCGTCTAGTGTAAAATAGCGGTATCAATGTTTTAATTAAATTATATAAAACAATCAGAAAGCTCAATTAAACTTATTCTAATAGCAGGTAACAAGCTATCAACGAGTGACTTTTTTAGTACGAGTGTATATACATATATATATATATATATATTCAAAAGGTTGAAACAGCCAAAATAAAAGGTTTAATATATATAGGTATTATGAATAACTTTACTCACCGGATTTCTTGAACATCATCCAGAGAGATGTATCTTAAATCTGCTACATCCGAATCATCACAGATCAAGACACCATTCTCCTCATTCTGACAACCAAGTACCACAGACAGTACAAACAATCTCATCAATGACGACATGGCCATTGCGAAAAATCAATTAGTCGTGGTAAAAAAGAATTAGCGAAAATCGTAGATGTAGTCGTTGTAAAATCAGCAGGAATAATGATTTACTATGTCATTGCACAGTATAAATACTATTTTAGTGGTATATTAATGTCAAATGATGCAATGTCGCTTGTTCGACTGTTTCTTTACAATCATTCAGTGTATTTAGACATTGGTACATGCTGCTATACCAACATTTCTGGTATGTCAATGGCAACGCTTAGCCTAAGAAACCTTGATAATACCAAACGAGGGTTTACCCCCACTCCCCCCACACATCAAGCAATAACCGACTAAGGGGGTTAAAAGAATTGTATTAAGTTAATTTAGTTAAACACGGCTTATGGTGTAAAAAGACTAGCACTTTTTACTAATAACTATTAACCCCAGAAAATACATTTTTTCTACTTGAAAAGATGTACACAAATCTGATCATAAGATAAATAACTAAAACGATGTGAAATGGTTAAGAGGACTTCCTAATTGGTAGGTCAATAAGAAAAGAACACATCCCCGCCCTCGCCGAAATTAATCCTCTAGTCTAAATTGTTTTTTCATGTGATTAGCCCTAAAAGAAGTCTTGGGGGAGGGGGAGGGGGGCTGGCCATGTTTCTGTCATGTTTGTGCATCAGCTATATAGAACTAAGTTAGTTGTAAATAATGCATGAATAACTGACCTAAAAACAGTCAATAACAACCAATAACCGTCTTTTTAATATTAGAAGATAATTTCAGTCTACATGCTAAATGGCTTTTTCTTAGCAATCTAAAAAACCTACTGGATGCCCTTTTTTTGGTCTTATTAAGGTTATTAAGTCTATTTTTACCGGTTTTTTTACTTAAATCAACCAATATTACAGAGGCTATATTAACATACACAAGTTAAAAAGTGGTAAGACTACACGCCGCCTCACGGTAAATTTTTTAAAGTTATTTTTAGCTACCCTCCCCCGTCGACATTAACGCTAGGGGGCGTCTGCGTGTGCAGTCCCCCACATCCATCAATGAGACTAGCGATTATCTATACTGTAATTTAAAGACCCGGGTTCGAAACTCTATTTCATCGAACTCAATTTGTTTTAATGTAAATTGGGTGTATATTATGGTTTTTCATTACCACAGTAGGAGGTAGTGACACTCTGTTTTGGAGGGAGGGGGAGGGTCTTTTTTGTCAATACAATATGTGTACAAGGTCTGCTCTCTTTGGAGGATATGGTGGCCTTGAAAAAGGCCAAATTGTTATTGGATTTTGACTACTGCAGTCTGTTACCAATATAAGGATAACAAGGATAGCAACTGATTATGAGACGATTTTTCAAACATATCCTGAGATGATCTGTAACTTGGCCAGGTCTTTCACTCCATCCAACAGGGTTAGGCAGTCTTGTCATCCATACTCGCTTCCGCTTCTCCTCACTTTTCAGTACTCTTGTCCCCATCATAGCCATGTTAACAAGATCCTCCAGTTCCTTCTTACTATAGGCCTTGAAAAACTGGCTGGATTTTGGTCCAACAACTTCAGCCCCCCTGAAATGCTTCAGAGCATGGCGGAACGTCTGATCATTAAAGTAGTAAGACATTTTTACTTCTTTGAATAATTCAGAGTAACAGTGTTATGCATTTTAACCAGTCTGGTTATTTTGCTTAAGGATTATCTACAGGGAACCGTGATTGGTTTAAAGATAGGATACTCTGCTACAAGGGGGGTTAGGAGGGTGTATTCACACCTACATGTGATGCTCTATGTATGGTCAGTATTTTCATGGTTGAGAGACTATGCATCATCTGCAGCTGGAAAGGATTTTGGCTGGCCTGATCATTCATGCAAAGATCACTAGACACCAAGCATCAATATGGCTGTTTGCATTATCTGCACAGAGAATGAGGCATCTTACCAACTTCAATGCTGCTACACTACTACTGCTGAGATGAAGATATGCAAGAAATGTCTTCAGACACTTGCCATACAAACAGCCACAGTAGACTATCAGAAGGGTCCTGCTCATGATCTTGCAGAGAAAATTGATCCAGAATTAACATGTCCTTTCTGTAGAGGTCATTATGGGTCAGTCATTGATAGCAATCTTACACAGTTTGATATCAGAGACTTTGTTGATACTTTTCAGCTGCTTAAAACATCAAGATTTTTGAGGTTTGCCTACGAAGAAAAAGCACAGTCATTGAACCGCACCATAAAAACTCAGGAATCAAAGATATCGTCTTACAAAAAGATGATTGACGAGCAGACAAGACTACTACTGAAAGTACGATCAGAACTCAAAAAGAGCCAACTGAGGGAAAAAGAAGACCGGCGACGACTCATGAACCAGGTCCTAGTACCCTTTGCAGACTTCCTCAATATACCAATAGCCCAGGGGTCAAGAAATACGACCTCCATCGCCCCCCTTACACCCCCCTCAACAAGACCCCCAACACCCCTGCCAATGGTGGAAGCCTCTACCATTGATCTGACTGAGTAATAAATAATAAAAAAGATGAAAAAACTTTGATAAAAAGAAACAAAAAATAAATAAAAAAAACCCCTCCTCAAAAATAGCGTATCTTGTACACCCATGTATTCGGCACATGAAAAAACTGCTCTTTAAGAAATGAAAAAGTAGCAGTGAGATTCGAACACTTGATGACGGCGTGGCAGGCGAGTGAAAACGCACAAGACTACAGACCAGATAGAAGGTTGGTGATTTAGTTATGAATATATATTAGAGCTAGAATAGTACACAAAACCCAGAGAGATGGCGTGACGGTGTAACTATGATGCCCCTAGTGTTAATGTCATCGGTAGGGGTAGCTAAAAATAGACTTAGAAGTTGTTGAGAGAAGAAATAGTACACCAAAAATCAGAGAGATGGCGTGACGACGTAACTATGACGCCCCCTAGTGTTAATGTTGACGAGGGAAGGAAGCTAAAAATAGACTTAGAAGTTGTCGCTTGATCGGACATGTCAGTGTCTAGTGGTACTGTATGGGTAAAAGCTAACTATATAAATAATGTCAGCGCAAGAGTTACTAATTCTAACTAGAGAACAATATACCAGTAATGAATAATCACGCCTCGTACTGCCACAGTAGCAGTATGGGTACATAGCTCTCCATCGGCAGGGGTGGTACAGGTGGTAGGGCACCCGCCTATTATGTATGAGGTAGCGGGTTCAAATCTTGCTTCCAAAACAAAAATTATGATTTAATTTTTATTCACAAAGTACTTTTATTTACATAAAACTTTTTTGTTTTACACAAAACTTATTTGTTTCATTCCGTTTTTGTAATTTTTTTAACTTTTTTATTATTATTTTAATTTTAATAAAAAAATTTTACTGTTAAAAACTTTTTATCTTTTCTAAAAAAACTTTGCTTCACACATTTTTTGTAATTTTTATCCAACTTTTTATTATTTTAATTTTAATCAAAAACTTTTACTGTAAAATTTTTTTTAAAAAATTTATTTGTTTCACACCATTTTTGTAATTTTTTATCCAACTTTTTTATTATTTTAATTTTAATCAAAAACTTTTACTGCTAAAAATTTTTTTTAAAAACTTATTTGTTTCACACCATTTTTGTAATTTTTATCCAACTTTTTTATTATTTTAATTTTAATCAAAAAATTTTACTGATAAAGCATACGTATACACACATTTACACAAAGTTGTTGAAGTTTTTTTTTAAAGTTTTATTTGAATTTTTTTAAAGTTTTTTCTGTTGGTACTTTTTTACAAAAACATTAATTGAAATATAGAGGGGCATACAAGTGCATAATATCAACCAGTTCAAAAAATTCAGCTTTGTTCAAAGGACAACCTTTCTTTGTAGGGACAAAGTCTTGGTGAGGCGAAGGCTTCCAGAACAGTCTTATGTCTACAGTGTTGAATTTTGTAGTTTGTAGACGAATACTTTCTGTGATATTAAACATTCCCTCTTGGCGATTTGTAAGGGCATTGAGAACTTCTGGTATCAGGTACAGCAGAGTTTTACCCTCTTCTGCAGACATGTGTACTCCTTTTCTGGTTGGGCAATCATTTTCATCATACAAACGGAGGTGAAGAAGTTTTCTTCCTTGATACTGCTTAAGAGTCATTCTACGGCCCCTTTTACCTAGGATCTCTTCAAAAAATACTATGTCTTGGTTTGTGGTAGTCATGATGGGATCTTCAGAGGCTGGAGGGTGATTATGATTCTTGATCAGCAAGCCTCTGCTTTTATTGCCTGAGAGACTAGGCCGCTCGATTTTCATTGGATGGCCAAGACACTTGTCATGGTCTGTTAGTTTGGTAGGATAGTTTTTCTTGTCTTCTGATTGGTCAGTCTTTTGTTCATGATCCTGACTGGCTAGTATTACCATCCTCTGATTGGTAGTCATTTTCCTGGCACTGGTTGGCCAGTTCCATGAACTGACCTTTGTTTTTTCTATTACTAAGTAGAATGTGGCATGTGTTTGATTGTACAAGGGATTCTGTTAAGCCTGATGTTTATACTAAGTAGATTGAAACTCGTTTGGACAAATGCTGTCACAGTAGATAAACTATTTTAAGACTGTTTTGACTGTAACAGCTTTAGGTAACTTCATAGGATGTTTATTTTGCAAGTTAACTGCAAGAGGATGGTAGTAAATACACTGATGATTGCTCAGTCCTCACTTGTGATTGGTATGGTAAGTACTATTAGAAGTTCTTCAACCTGTCTTATGACGACCCACTAGGGTATAACCCTTTAAGATTAATGTGAGTTTCATGACAGTGTGAATAAGACAAGTTTCTTTATCAATGAGTCAGCCATTTTGTCATTTTTTTTTGGACTGGTATTCCTGGAGGGTATCGAGCTACAAGAGATAATGGAGTGTTGATAGCCTTTAAGGCTATATGAAACTGTGGCCATCCTGTCGGCTTTATAACCGTACCAGAAACAGCAGTCCTTAGTAGGTCTATAATATTCGAGCCTTGTATCAATGTACCATCAATACTGACATCTCCAGTTTTTGATGACCATGTTATCTTCGGGTTATGTCTCTTGATGTAATTGAGGAGTCGTGTTGCTTTCCCTCTTGTTGACTTTGGAAAGGCCTCAGTGACAAAGCTCTCCTGCTCTTCTTCTTCTTCTTCTTCTCGTGGTTCAACCAGCACTGGCTGATGTTCATGCTGGATGTTTTGTTGATCATTCTGCTGTACTTTTGGCAATGCATGCTGAGACTGTGTTGACTTGAGTTTATGGTATGTTGATGCAGGGATGATAAAATGTTTCATTATTCTAAAAGTTCAAGTTGTGGTAGTACAGCCTTAATAAGTCGGGGCCAAACCTTTTTTAATTGTAGACAGTGCTTCTTTCTTCTTCCTTTCTCTTTGCTGTCGGCAAAGTTAATGAGCTTGTTTTCATAGCGTCTCAGTTCTTTAATGCCTTGATTAGTGAGGACTAGCCCCCCCTCAAGAACGTTACGGACTATCTGTCTAAGGACCTCCATCTGGTCTTTATTGATAGTTTTGAGTAAAGCATCTCTTTGCCTGTCGTCTGTCTCTGACAAGAATCTGATAAACGGTATATTTTTCTTGACTACTAACGATGCAGGCATCTTGGTAAATGACATAGCGGCTTATCTACAGTGCTTTATAAACGGTAGTAGGACTTGTATCATCAGGAAATATATTAGATCTCAATCTAAGGTTATCGGCAGTATTATTATGTAGATCTATTATGAAATAAGTATAAGGTACAGGAGTTGCTGCTAAGTAAGCATCAAGGAATCTCTTGTAGCCTAACTGTCTGCCTAGAGTTTGGATTTGCTGTTTATCACGATTGTTTGCCATGACTACAAAAACTTGGGTATTTAAAGTTAAGGTTCGTGAATGTTTGGACTTTGGGAATAGGTTGTGTGTTAGGAGAATAACTGAGCAATTGTTGTGATGCATGCCGATAGTGAAAAGTTTCAAAATGTTGTCAGCGTTCATTGATTCATTCATTAAATCATCCAAAACAATAGTCTTGTGCTCTGTAGTGGATGCTTGGAATGTTTCAAGCTCTTCTTCATTTGGTAGTCCATAATGGAAGGATATGTTATCCATCTCAGTCTCCATTTTAGTGAACATTGACTGCCAGGTACTATTGTAACAGTAAAGTATCTTTTCAGGAGGTCTGTGAAACATGGCATGTTTAAATAATTGGTATACAAATGTAGATTTACCCCCCTGTGTTGGTGAGGCTATAATCATGTTGCACGGAGAGGGTATCAGAACAAGAACCTTGTCTTCAGACATAGTCTTCCAACTCTCCGGTATGTCATCATTCTCGCGAGTATGAGATACATCTATAATACTCGGTCTTTCCATTGTAAATGACATGAGTCAGCTCGGGTGGCTCTATTTAAGAGTTACGTTCCGTGTCCCTGTAATCTCCATTAGACATGGTGTTTCGGCGTGGACTAATAAGCAAACGGCTTCTGTTAAAGGTTGTTTGAAATGGATAGACAGTCTGACATGACCGTGATCAGGCTCATAGGTACAGTCATATGATGGTTTAATATTAAATGCATACATTGTACAACTGTGGACATAGTCGAAGAGTGTGATATCATTACCAAAATCATTCCCCAGCTCTCTGAAGGTCTCGTACAGACTAAGATAACAGGGGGCTACCCCCGTACCTTGTTTTGAATCAAAGGATGGTGTGTAAGATGCAATTGTGTTATTATTGACAGACAGACTGATTCGTGTAAGACCAAAATTAGTGAGGATGTACGGGTTTTTTTTCTTATGGCCGTTATAGTTTTCAGACGATACAAAGGTGATTAAAATTCTTGACGGGAGTTGATTTGGGAAGATGTTATCAAATGTTCCTGATGTGAAGCCCATTGGTAAGTTATCTACCCTGATCTCCCTTCTTGTGTATGGAAAGAGTGCAGGCTTATTTTCCATTTTTTTAGCAATTGCATATTGGACAGGTGGATAAAGTTCAACCATTCTAGCCTTAAATATGACATCCTCTAGGTGTATTTTATAGGATCCAGTAGGTTCCAGGTTCAGTAAGAAAAATTCTTGTGAAGTTCTGTCTAATTTGATTGTGAGACGAAGGTTATTAGGTAAAAACCTTTTCTGCATGAATATATCCTCATAAAGAGGACCTTGAAGTTCAACAGAGTTTGATTTTTCAAACATCTTTTGTCTTTTATTAGCTCCAACATTACCGGTAATTTGATCAGCATCATCAGAATCATCCTTAAAGTATCCTTGTGCCTGTAGTTGTGACTCTTTTGCTCCTTTCTGGTATGCTAACAGTGTGCTAAACATAGCCTTGTAAGGATAGTCTTTGTTTGAAGTTGTAATCTCTTTACCTTCAATGTATACAGATATTTTTTCAAATAAACTGTGTAGGACATTGTTTACAGGTGCTACCTTCTTATCAGCCATAATCGCCGTATTGTCCTTCTTTAAAATCTTCATTTTAACATAGAGTTGACTATTATAAAGGTCAAGAAAGTGCTTCTGTTCTGTAATATCAAAGATTATAGGGGCATCATCTGACAGCTGTGTAACGGGTCTATATTCCATAGTGTATTCTCTCTCAACCATCTTCTGTACTACTGGTGGTGAGAACAGGTCCAGTTGAGGGAGACTAGCGTTTCTTGCTTCCATTGTTAAAGACTGTGTGACGACGTTTACTCGGTGCCTTCTTGATTGTGTATGACTTTTTTTGATTTGCTATTTTCTTATATACCTTGCGCCGTTTGGCTGGTGGTTTCTTGGCTGGCGACCTTTTACGTTTACTGTTCATTTTCTTGGTAGCTCTGCTATTAGTCAATACCATCTCCTCTTTGACCTGGTCAATGGTTTTCTGAATGTCTGATGTCAACTCAACCTTGACGGACTGTGGACCTCTCTTTGTAGAAGTATCTTCGATAATGTATTGAGGATTGTTTGTTCCTGAATATCGTCTCAACCCATCGGTTATAAAAGGTGTGGACCTGTCTTGTTGTGTAGAGTAATAAGTGTCCATGGTCGTGGTGTTAAAACAAATGATCAAGAGTCATGATGTTCTATGGCTTATATAGGAAATGGAGGGTGACGTATGTAACCCCCCTTGTACTGAGTTGTAGACTTTCCTCAGTCTTAGCCGAAAGATGATAGATCTGAATACAGTCTATAAAGTTTTGAGATACCGGTATGTAATAGGGGTAAGGAATACTAACTTGATCTGAGGGTATAAGTCGTAATATGCTATACTGCTTTTCTCCTACAATACTCGACATGCAGACATCGCTACAGACATAGACATCTTCCGAAATTGGTGATTTGTATTGGACAAGTGCAACTTTCCAGCCTTCCTTAAGTAAAAGAGGCCTGTTCAGCTTTACTTTAAAATTACTTGCAGTGTTATTTAAAAAATGAATCTTGCCGTGTTGGCTTTTGATGGTGATGTAGAAATCATTCATAGTTATGTATTTGATCAATGTCAACCCAAGAGTTAAACTTTGCTGGGTAACCGAGCCAGCTAACTAATCCCTGACGTTCCCCGTCTTTAATGCGGTGTCTCAAAATCTTCTCAACCTTATATACTTCATCATCATCAACATTGGCCTCTTGTAACTCCTGTTCATAGAAACTACCTCCTATGGTATCAAGTTGTAAATCAACCAAGCGGTATCGAGGAGGGTGAGATGATATTCTCTTGTCTATGAGAAATATTTCCTCTGTCCATTTCTGATCAAACCCTCGCTGGAATGGTCTACGGCTGAAGGGGATTCTGACTTTATCCCCAATTTCATATCTAAATACGACTGTCGTCTGCTCTCTCTTTAATTCTACTGGTAGGTATAATTTTTCGTAGAGTTCTTGTTGATTCTCAAGTGTTACTTGTGCAGGAGACATACCAATGCTGGAGTGACGAGTGTTATTGTAACCTCTTACAATATCCTGGAGATCATCTATATACCGATGAGATTGATGTTTTGTAAAAAACCTGTAGATCCTGCCTTTCAAAGTTCTAATGACTCTCTCAGCATAATTTGCATGATAAACGTTGTATGTTATAATATGGTTAATATTCTTTGACTTAAAATACTCTTGTACTACTTTTGCCTTGTACTCAGAACCTTGGTCGGTTCTTATACTTCTTACTGATGGCTCTATGTCGTTAAATACTTTTTCCAAGACTTGTACCATCTCTACCCCTTTTTTGGTCTTCATAGGTTGTACTCGTAAATATCTACTAAATAGATCTATAAATATAGCTAAAAATCTAATACCGTTATTTTTCTTGCTAAATTTTTGCATATCCATTAAATCAGAATCAATTATTTCATTAATTTCTCCTACTATGATTGGCTCTCTTTTAAATTTCTCAATAGGATGCTTGTGTATAGAGTAGGTGTACTGTCTTGCAAGCCATTCCTTTATATCTTTGTACTTTAATTTGTGAGGGTTTCCATCTCCCTGTATGCTCTGCCAAAACTTTACTACTCCTGTGTAACTACCAGCTTTACTTGTGCTGTAATACATAGTCTTTAAATATTCATCCATTGTTCAGTAGAATTCTACGTTCTTTTATTGTGGGGTTCGGGAGGAGAAACCCTATACTTGAACTTAACAATCCTACCCAGAGCTCGCTCAGGGGATGACTGATTGATAGGTTTATTATACATGTTATTATAACTATATATAATATGACTATCTGACTGAAGAAGACAACTTCATTTTTTGGTACCCTAAACCCCAAAACCTGCCAGCTCTCATTAATGCTCCCTTCAGTCTCCATCATAAAAGTGAGTGCTTGGTACTTGTCACCTCTTTATTTATAGCATCTCACACACACTCGCAATGAATACACTACATGAACACAATTTTTTAGTCTTTACAAAATATTAACATGATTTACAGTAAATAATATATACTCAGCAAATTTAATAACCGTAAGGCAAGGTATCATAAGTGTCCAGTAAAATTCTCTTAGTGTATACTAGGTTGACCGTTTTGTAAGTAGTTCTGTTGAAGACTTGACCATGAACTTTATCCCTGACAAACATGGTATATGGAGGGAGCCTAATGGATATGTCTTTCGTGACAACTTCTCGGATGTTGGCAAAAGTAACATACTTTTTATTGGTAGGCGTCATTATGATGCCCTTAAATTTGATTTCTTCTTTCCCGTCATTCATCTGGTAGCTGTATGATTTTGGGCCGGAAGAGATAAATTTAGTGATCCATCGCCCCGGGGGTAGCTCGTCAGTAAGTTGTCCTAGAAAGTCTCCTAGGAGGGGCATAGGTTGATTGGGCCTAGCCGTAAATATGACAGAGTCTGTATCCATGTACAATACCCTCTCTCCCAGGAAATCGATGAGTTCATAAAGTTTTAGTCGTGCCCAGCAAGTAGTAAATGTTGCAATGACATCATTTGTTTTGAGGTTGTCGGGTTCAAAGGTTGTTCTACTCTTTAGTTCAACCAATAAACAGTCTTCATTGATCATGTTGATCATCAGTATTTCAACAGTAGGATCATTTGCGAGTTGTTTGAACTTGACGGGGTCTGTAATGTACTGACTCTTTGTCTGATTCGGTTTCTCTCCAAATTTACCCCAAAAACTATTGAGAGCTAGCTTTGCAACAGTTCTGAGTCCTGGGTTATGTTTGATGTTGTCCTTTCTGAGGGTGATGCCTTCTGCTTCTTGGTATTGCTGTATGTACCTCTCTTGATCTGCAGTAGTTTGTATCCATGAGGGGTTACCTGATGCCTCTTGTTTGATTCGGAGGAATGTGTCAACATACTGCCTAAAAAGACTGTCCGAGGATTCTCTCCAATGGTAGACTTCGTATATTTTGAGGATGGTGTATCCTTTCTCCAAAGCTTTTAATATTTCAGGAGTACAATATGTCCCTGTTATGGCTCTGCCTTCAGGACTGCATTGACATGGTACATTGCTTTCTTTTTCAGAACATGTACGACATAGTGGGAATTTTAGTCTTCCTCCTGATCTATGAGGGAGGACTGGATGATATAGACCTCTTGGAGGTAGAGTCTTTATTTTGGCAATTCCAAAGTATGACTTCATGGTGTAGTCAAACTGGGTTGTAATGATCTCTGGATGCCCTACTGGTAATCGTTTGTACTTGTTGACATAGGGATAGAGGCTTGTATAGTCGTAATAATGTATCTTTTCATCCTCAACAGCCTCATAGTGAAGTTTCATGGCATTTACCCTTCCTCCAAAGAAAGAATCTCGAATTTGAAGACGTGTTGGTATATCCAGACTGGAAAGAAACTGTCTCATCTCAGGGTCTTGTTTAATTTGCTCGTCAAACTGGCATTCCCATATCGTTATGACTTGATGCGTATTGCTTTTCAGGAGTTCTTCTCTCTCTACGGTTCTTTTGTATAGATCGTCCATTGTGTGTTTATTGTGGTTGTCTCTAACTTGTCTGTCTGGATAACATTTGGGGCATCCGTGCCAGCGACATCCATAAAACTCATACAATACCCCA
The DNA here is from genome assembly GCA_932294295.1 of Alitta virens. Lineage (NCBI taxonomy): Eukaryota > Metazoa > Annelida > Polychaeta > Phyllodocida > Nereididae > Alitta > Alitta virens. The sequence continues at coordinate 34,141,456 of OW028580.1, forward strand.
TTGGTATCAGCCCCGTCTATCCTGTAGTTCCCCATTGAAAGCTCTCCTATGTTACGTGCATGTTGAATGAAGATCTTGTTGTAATGACTGAGGTATTCGAGCCATTGAATTGACTTGTAACTGTGATTGTCTCGTGCTGTATAGCCTTGTGGAGGTATGTGAGCAATATCTGACTTGAGAAAGGTTTTTTCCTGGATTTCTCCGGATGGTACTGGTTGGTTGTTACTATAAAACTGTCCTCCTGTCTTCTTCATAGGTGTAGCTATTTTGTCTTGTAGAATAGTCTGGTAGTATTCAGTGAGGAAGTTCTGTCTAAATATCTGCATGCAGGTGGAAGCAATGGTGACTTGGGAGAAAGCATCAACATCTTGAGTACCATCCTCAACCTCTATACTAGTAACTTCTTTGATCAGCTGGCGAAACTTCAGGCATGCATCTCTTAAAATCAGGACATCAGTTCTGCAGTACTCCTCCATATCTTTGTGCATGTCATAGGGACCTTGTCTACAGTTGTACCAATCTTGATCTATTTCCTTACTGTAAAACTCAATTGGTGGAGGTCTGTCAAAATACTGTTGTTGAAAGTGGGCCCTTGTGTTGAAAAGATAGGGGAAGTCTCCTTTCTTCAGAGATGATGACAATCCTAGCGTCTTGGGGAGTTTCTTCAGTGCCATGGGTAGGAAGTTGAAGGAGTCTATGAATTTCATGTTGAGCTGTTTGACATGCATGTACATAATCTTTGTTCCATTCTTGGTTAAAGTTGGCTGCATACTGTTTTCCAGTAGATATCCCAGGAGAAATATGTAATCATATCCTCTTCCATTGTGGGCTATACAGATGGTCTCTTTGTGACCCTCATTGAATAGCCATTTACCAAAAGTTTTGACAGTGTTATCCCCCTTGAAGATTACCTCTTTCTTGTAGCATTGTTGGCATGTCTGTGTCTTGTCATGAGATAGGCATTTGATACTGCATGATTTACAGTGTGTCATCTCTGTACTACAGTTGTTGCATATACTTTCTGCTACAACAAAGTTTGGTATGTGCTGCTGAAGACCGCAGTACCAGGTATTGCATTTCTGACATCTTCTGCAGGCTGAACAAGTGAACTCATCGGTGCAGGTTTGACATCCTTCTTTCCTTGTTCGAGGTGTATATCCATCTTTGCATTGGTACATGGTGTCTTGTGTAGCTTCAAAGTCAAAGAATATGAATTTCCCCTTATTACTCTTGGGTGGTGCTGATCTCATGTAGCAAAGGTGTTGTCCTACAACATATTCTTGACAACATTGACATTGCCATTCTTGACAAGTATGATCTTGAGATGATCTGGTGAGGGTGTCTATTAATTTCTTACAGTTCGGACATTGAAAGTGTTGCTGACATGGGGAAGGCTTTTCTTCCCCTTTCTTGGGGCCTGTTTTGTAGACAGATACCTGTTTGTGATCATTGTAGCATTCTGAACTGCGGCATGTCTTGTTACAATCTTTACAGATAACTTTCTCTTCCCAGGTACAGTTCTTTCTGAGACATACGTAACATTTCTTTTGACAGAAATGTGTTGCTCCTTTCCTATGGAATTTGAGACATTCAGTGCAGATGATCTTACTTTTGAATAGTCCTACTATTGAGGTGATGGCATGAAAATGTTGACCGTCCTTGTAAAGGAATATCTTCTCATCTCTAGGGAGAACCCCTGCATAGGTGACATTGTTACCAGTGTCTTTGTCGAAGACAATTATCTGGACCTTGAGATGTTTTTCAAATTTGTAAAATTCCCTGATCTCAATCTGCCTGTCAGACGGTAAACCGACATCCTTTAACAAGCAAAGAGCTCGTCCTCGTTGACTGTTAATACCTGTTCTATGTGCTGTCTTGTGATCTCTTAGTTTATGGTAGGAGGGGTCTTGATGAAGCTTTGCCATACATACGACAATGGCTCTTGCAGAACATGTAACGTCATTAGGTAATTCAGGGATGTAGACCATGGATTTCTTGTGTAAAATAGAGTTGTTCTTGTCCTCAATATCTGTATTTGTGATGGACTTTGCATTAGTATCTCTTGTAGAGATCTGCTCTGGTGCGTGGTGGCTATTGCAGACGTGTTTATGGCTTTTTTGATGGCTGACAAAGCATTTCTTGCAGATTTCATTTGGATGTAACATCCCTTCTATGTTGATGACGGCATGAACCCCCTCTTCATTCTGGTAGAGGAATATTGTGGAGCTTCTAGGTACTCCTCCATATAGTACAGTTTTGTGCTGATCTATGAGAATAATTTGGATGTTGAGATGATTTTCAATTTTGCAGAAGTCTTGTATCTTTACTTCTTCCGTTGAATGTAGTTGAACATTTTCAAGCAGTTCTAGAGCTCTCCCCATTTGAGAGTTTGGTCCGGGTCTGTCCGCTCTGTCAGTTCTTATAAGTGCTTGGAAGTTTGGATCGTTGTGTAGTTTAGCAGTGCAGATGATGATGGCCCTAGTCGTTCTTGTTGAGTCATTTGGTAGAGCTATGCTCTTTACAAGATGCTGTGATCCTCTCCCTCCTCCTCGGTCGTTTTGAAGAATACCAAAATCGACTTGGAATGAGTTGTCTATGCTGAGACTTTCATCGGACTGTAGAACTTTTTCAATTCTGTTCATGATGGTTTGTCCTGTGATAAGATGCTGAGGTCTCATGTGGATTATGATGTCCTGCTTAAGATCATTGTGCTGGATAATAACTCGTGCTCTGTCTTGAGGTCCATGATGTTCGGCAGCCTTGTCAATGACTCCTTGGAACATGTCTTCTAGATCTTGATGAACATCTACCAACCTTTGACCAAGATAACTTTGATCAAAGGTGGCTCTGAATGATCTTTCTTCATATCCATAACGTCCTGCAATTCTATGGTGAACTTGGTTAATATGGTATGGTTGAGGTTTTGCTCTCTTGTCTTGTGAAGGTTCTTGTGATACTTGTCGCTTATTCATATTCTCAGCTGTGGAAGTTATGATACTTGGCCAGTTCATCCCAGGCTTTATAGTCAGAGAGATTATGCTGTTCAGCCCTTGTTGGGTACTGATTGGTTGAAATTTATAATCCTAAATTATGTTGACCCCTGTGATCAAGGCTTAGGGGCTAAGTAGTTAGTTATAGTTTAAAGGATTAATGGATTATTTACACATGGGTTAAAGACTTAATGGAATTTTTACACAACGGATTAAAGAATTAATGATGTTATTTACACAATGGATTAAAAACTTAATTTGTTTATTTTACACAGACTGGATTAAAGAATTAATTTGTATTTGTTTATTTTACACAGACTGGATTAAAGAATTAATTTGTTTATTTACACACTGGATTAAATTTGTGATAGGCCTGTCTCATTAGTATTCATAGGAGCATAGAGGGGGTGGGCGTACCTCATTAGTATGCATAGAGGGGGGTGGGCCTGCCTCATTAGTATGCATAGAGGGGGGTGGGCCTGCCTCATTAGTATGCATAGAGGGGGGTGGGCCTGCCTCATTAGTATGCATAGAGGGGGGTGGGCCTGCCTCATTAGTATGCATAGAGGGGGGTGGGCGTACCTCATTAGTATTCATAGGGGGGTGGGCGTACCTCATTAGTATTCATAGGGGGGTGGGCGTACCTCATTAGTATGCAAAAGGGGCGTGGCCTAGCTCATTAGTATTCATAGGGGGGGTCGGTCTACCTCATTAGTATGCAAAAGGGGCGTGGCCTAGCTCATTAGTATGCAAAAGGGGCGTGGCCTAGCTCATTAGTATGCAAAAGGGGCGTGGCCTAAGCCAAAAGGGGGCGTGGCCTGAGTCATAAATAGAAGGGGCCTATGCAGTAGCACATAGTAGTTTCACATGATTGTTACTTGTAATGACCCATATAAGACAATAAAAAAGGGGTCGCCTCTCTTGTTTTCTAGAAAAACTGGCCTTTTCATGATGTCCGAACTAATACTCAAAGCATCATTTGCTCATGTAGTTTTCTAGTTTTTCACAAATTTAAAAGATATTGAGCAGCCAAGCCATAGACCTAAAGTATAGCTTTTGGGCTATATTTTGGTATATTTGGCATAATTTTAGCATTAGATCCCAGTGAGTACCACCCCCTTTTAGCTCTCTATGCCTACTGTCATGTTATTCTGTTATCCAGTGGGAATAACAAATATTAGCCTCAGCTGGTAGCCCATGTTTGTTGTTAAACTTATTGCACCTAGAATTATGAAATTTACGAAATATTAAGATAATGACCTTAACAACACAAAGGCAGATTTTGGTAATAATGGTACCATAAACAACAGAGAAAAAAAAAAAAAAACACGGGAGATTGTTTTTACGTCTGAAATCGGCTTTTATTTCAATGTAGATTTGTAAAAGGTAATTGTTGTAGCAATTTGCTATTTTCGTAAAATGTAGGCCAGTATGTCTTTGATGACGAAGATATGCTATGAAATGTAATGCATAGTTTTACAAGCGTTTGTGTATTTCCTCACTATTTCTGCCGAGTTGTTGCTAATCCTGTTAGACATGAAGTAAATTCTTTCTTTCTCTTTTTTTTTGGGGGGGGGGGGTATTATACCTGTCTGACTAATCTATTGTGAATGCATCCCCTGTAACATCCACTCCGGACTCTTGACTGGATATTAAAATGTTCACTTAATTTAAACAGCAAGTGCTTCCGAAAAATATGCTGACATATATCTTATATATATCGTCTTATAATTAGCCCTTTTGGTACAAGAATCCCCATTCCCTGCAAACACATGCAAAAATAATAATATATATATAAATGTTACTGAAATATCTATGTTTATGTAACTTACATGTTGAAATTATTTGATTTTTTTTTATTAATATCATTTATAATATTTCTGCAACTTACCCTCGGTCAACAGTCTTATATTGTAGCAGTATGTTGTAATTTTTACATAATGTTATCTATAATAATTTAAATGCATTTTTGTGGGCTGTTCTGTGATTCCATGCTATCACCTTGTGATATGTTCCACAATATTCCGATTCTAATATTAGTGAGTATTTCAGAATCTATAGTGACGGATAAGTTTCAGATATCATTTCCCGAAATGGTAGCACAGCTACCGCTGGGGCGAGGTCAAGGAGTAGCGCAGGGAGAAATTTGCTGTTTTTTCCTTATTGTTCCTATCGTATGATATTTGGAAATAATAAAACACATGCAGGGTGTGAGTGTTCAATTTAATTGAACTATAGGCACTAGTGTTTATGAAACAACACTTCAATGTGTCTAAGAAAGGCATTGGTTTTTAGAGTGCAGGTTGTGCAGACTGGTGCTTTACTACAGTGGCTAAGTAAGGGGAAAATAGCTTCGAATGTAGAATGTTGCAATTATTGCCAATCATAATTGATAATTCAATAAATCACTAAATGTTGTGAACTTTTGTTTGTTTTTAATGATAACAAGAGCTACATACAATACAACATACAAAATGGCAAATTCTTTCCCAATCAAGGAAACATCTAGGTTGGCAGAGAATAGTTCATAATTTCAGTTGACCCTCAGAAGAAAATCATCCAGGAGGTTTTGTTGATAAATTTATTCCTAACTGCCATTGCTGACAGAAGTGAGAAATAATTGTTAAGTCCACTTCATTGGCATTACACAATGAATCTTATTAAATTTTTGCTATAATAGGCCGCAGGAGCGGCCCCGTAGGGGCCGCCCGTAGGGCTTTTATGACTAGAGATTGGCCAAAAACAAAATCTACTGTCATGCTATTCACAGATGACCGGATCGAACTATGTTGTCCTAATTAATCTGCGCGGCCATGATGCGCACAAAATAATAATGACCTACTTACACAAAAATCATTCTTTACTTAGGATTTTCCTGACAAACTTGAAGAAACTCACGTTAGAACTCGGTTAATGACCATTTCTAGGTGATTCCAAGACTGGACAAGCAGTAGAACTATGGTTTTGAATGTTTCATGGGACATGATGGGAGCCATGTCCATTGCCATGAGGCTTGTCAACTAAATGAACGTTCGACCAATCAGAGTAGAGCTTATTTCTTTGCAAGGCCATTTTGCAAGGCAACGAGCTCTAACAGACTCTGTGATTGGCTGTGGCACTTAGGCCTTAGAAATTAATGCATAAGGCCTCATTGTTCATCAGTAAGACTACGCAAGCAACGAGCAGAAGGGAATGAAATAAAGCTTAATTGCAGAAGGATATATGAACTAACAGTAATGCAAACAACACCAACCTGCAGTCCATTGATAAGATATCAATAAGGAAAGAGGAGGCCGTTATTTTCGGGAAAAGCCCTAAAATAGTACCAGGCTATAAATAGATGTGGGCGTGGCCTAATGCAAGCACGTACTTTTGTTTACAAATGAATCTGTGTGTTGACAACTCGGTTTTGACAGCTTGTCAGAAAATGTTACCAACAGAAACAGCTTAATCTAGTGGATAACCATAATGATAACATCAATGACTTCAATACAACATTCAACACCAGTAGAATAAATCACTTCAGTGAAATTGACCGCGACAGTGATGCTAATGAAACATCATGGGTTTTAAACATACAACAGAATATCAATGATGAATATGTATTTTCTGGATTTTGTTTAGACACTGAAATTTAATGTCACTAATTTTCATGCTATTTCCAATAAATGGCATGTGGTATGACAGTCGCTAACCATGTAGACCAAAATTGCTACTTAGGTATTTTCTGAAAACTGTTTGGTACAATAAATTTAAATACGTCTGAATTTCAGTCTTAAATACTTTTCTGGTGTGACATGACAGTCGCTATCCAAACTAGTACCACAAATTAATTAATCAACCTTGCAAACATTATTTATTCATGTGGACTATATAACTATAACATTCACTTAAAAGATAATATATTCAGGTTTATCATATATATATATATATATTGTCATTTAGGTACATTTAATATCTATCTATATAGATACACAATTCATTGCATCAACAATGCAATTTCATTTAATTTTGTTGTATAGAAGAACCCTTCAGGGGCAGATCCAAAATTGTTTGCAGTGTTCCCTCTAATTTCTTATGAACAGTGATGTATTAGGCCAAGAAGGGGAAGGGGGCTAAGAACCCCCTAATTCAGTTACTGGACTAAGAATCCCCACTAAACCCCCCCCCCCCCCCCCACCCCACCTTTGAATCTGCTACAGCTCTTAAGGGTATAAAAATATATGCCATGGTACATGTACATGACACAGGACTTTCCCTGCGGCCCCTCATGCACATTGCATTATCATATTAATAATTGATATTTGTGCATTGGATTACATGTGAAAGTGATGAACACACATACAGCACTCCAATCCTGCCTGCCTAATAAGACATGACTCCACTTACCCACTTTCCCTACACATTGTTTGATATTGAAATGACAATCTGCCACAGTCTTGAAAAACACATAATATCTATAGAGAACAATATATTACCCTTGGTTCATCTTTACATTGCCCTTGTTATAAAGTAATTGACATTCAGATCACTGTTTCCCTGTGATCCAAAGATGAGGAAATCTTTCTTTTGCAACCAGTTTCATTAATCTAGAAAAGTATGGTATGTTTTACAGGAAAATAATGAAAAATACTGCCATTTATCACATGCAATTAATGCAGAAAGAATGACGCATCAATAGCTTGATGGAAAATCTTTAAAAAGTTTAAAGGTACAGATAAATTGTGATAAATGGCTGAGCTTTTCCAACTGATAGACATATGACATCAGTTAACTAGTGCAATAATAACAGGGAAGCTTTCTTATCCTCACCTTATCATGCATCAACAACAAACGAGGACCAATGTCACTTGCAAAAGAAGACCTGTCACAGTTTTGTTTCACCAGGCGCGGTGTGGCTATCTTCCAAAAAGGACAGTTAAGTTCGAATCAATTGTCAGCCAGAGTATGACATCTAACTTCATGATAAGTACTTTCTGGTGTCACACAATATTAGGAAAGCAAACTTTGGCAAAGGTGTATGTTGATACAGGCCAACCAATTAATGACGTCATCCAACTGTAACGTCATCAAATGCACTGATTGACCTTTTGTTGATGACGTCATTAAACAATAGCAAGACCGGTGTGGTCGTAGCTCCATCTCTCGACAGGACAGAACGCCATTATACTTAAACTGAGAGGTGTGAGACTCACAAGTGATGTAAGATGGAGTTTTAAAGCCTGCAAACCATCCATCTCCTCTAAGTTCAGAGACTAAAGATTGATTTTTTTAACTAACTTTTCATTTGAAATCTGATAGTACCAAAAGCAAGCACAGTTTACCAAAAACTGTAAGTGGGACCTTACTTCCTTCTCATATCTTAACATGACTTTGTGTGCTTTTCAAACAATGCTTCATGTTTGTTCTAATTATGGCAAAGATGTTTACACAAAAATCCATACATATATCCTTGCTTAAGGAGAGATTCGCACATTTTTATGTTTCTCTCAGAGAAATGTACACCATGCCAATACATGCCTCCGCTTGCTTCATTAATAGTGGAAGTTAGCAATATAGCTGTATGTGTGCAAGTCAGTAGATGTTAGCTATAACTGTATTTGTGGAAGTTTTACTGGTCTTGCTCTGAAGACACAAAACTAACTTTTGAAAAATGACAAATTCAGCAGACCACTGCTTGTCATCTTACCATGGGAAAACTGTGATTGTGTGCTCTGTTCTTCAATGACCAGAAGGGAAGAGCATAAAACTCTCTCTTGCGCCGGTCACTACCAGACACTCCCTCCTTTCCCACAAGAGATTATGGTGTTTGCTCGCAGCTTTCCTCCCAGACGACTTGGCATTAAACAAGGTCCTAGGCTGCTTCCTATTGCTGATTGTGTAAACATGACAATATGCTGCTACTATCTTTCTGCCAGCCAATCTGTCTACTGCATTTCTCAATAATTCTGTCATTCTGTCTAGTTTATCTGTTCAGTGCCTGATAGCAGATGACAGTTATTAAACTACATAGTTTTTAATCATTATTTCTTGTTCTGAACTTGTGTATATGAATCTAAATGCAATGTTTTTCTTTTAATCATTTAAAGACAATGTCCTGGAAGATTTTAATGACAATGCTTTTCATATAATATGTTTTAGTGTGTCCATTCCTACAGTCAATGAAAATGCTTATATAAAACTTCTGAATCAATCTCAATCTTGATAAAATTATAATTTATTTATTCCATCCCAGATAGTTGAGCATGAACTTTGTACAAATGTTCTCAATTGCCATGCATTTAGTCATGATAAAATCAAGGAAATTCTTCTTTTCTTGGTTCCTCAGAATGTATATATTGAAAAGCATGCGGAAAAATAACTGTATACATGTAAAGCCACTGCCCAGGTCGATTTATTGGTCAAAATGTATACTACATTTGATAGATTTTACATACAGCTTTATATATTGTTCCTCGTTCAGCTGTTGTGTCAGGTTTCCTGGGTAGTCCAATATTTACACACTTTGTCAGCCGAGACGGTCATTTTGTTGCCCTTATCGGCCTGTTATGGTGGTCAGGGGAGACTAGCCTTCCAGCTTAAGTGAAAAAGGATGGCTGGAGGGAATCAAAAAACTCCCTGTGCCATCAATGTAGACACAGAGATGTTTGGGTTGAGATCAATCACGGGAAGGTCTAAGTATTCATTTAGACAAAGAAAACAAGTTAAGAAGACATCATTCAGAGCTTTTCAGGAAAACACTATGACTTGAGAATTGGATTTGAATTGTAAAAACAACTTAAAGTACAAAGCTACCATATATGATGCAGGCAGGGGAAAATGTAATCTACACTCTGAAGAGCAACATAAAAAGTAGCACTGATGTGTTCTACAGGGACCTAATTAAAAAGAGTGTCACTGAATGTAATATATGGTAACAAGACACACTATGCAGTGATGCTAACAATGCAATCTAATTTAATCCTAACCCAAACCCATAATCAAGATTACTGAAATTTAAGCCATTCAGGCTTTTTTCCCTCATTGAAAATTTAATCACAATTTTACCTGACATTACCAATCCATAATCATGAGCTCAAAACCTGCAAATATCATCATATAGACATATTTTGAAATCTTGCAAATCTGCAACCATATACATACTTGTATTGTTAGGGTTAGGCTTGTGCAATAGAAAAGCAATCAAATATGGAATAGAATTGCATTTCTATATAATATTATAAATAGCATCCAATCTTACTAGACATCAGGCTTTCTATGATTTGGACTGGAATGTGATTAACTACCATAACTATCATGTTGATTAGATTGTCAAAACAAAAACATAAAAATGCACCCCAATTGGATAGGTAGAATCATGGTGGGCAGATTTAAATATGTAACATAGTGTAGCCTCAAAGCAGCCTCATTTCTCATCATTACATCTGCCTCTGACATTTTCCTGAAACACTTCAACCAATGTATATTGCAATGTCTCAAAGCTACTATTATGATTACCCAACTCTGACTGTTCCACCTAACTGTGTTGAATTATGGCAGTTATAGAGAACTATGTAAACTTTACTGACTGCTACTTCTGTATGTCTTGACTCCTACTTCCTGATGTTGTTGCATAATGTTGATAAAATCTTACAAATGATGGAAAGACCTGGCCAAAGATCCAATTCCTCACACTGACTGGTGAAAAATGGTGGTTAGAGAGAATTGCCTTGGGGTGATGAGAGTTAGAAGCATAACCAAATAAAATTTAGGTGAAAAGTTGATCTTGAGGTCAAAGACCAGAGAGGTTAAGTGGAAACACTACACGCTGAGAAAAACTGCCCTGGACTGCTCTATTTTCATTGCAAACTTCTTACAAAAAGTGAAAATTGAGGACAAAGTAATTTTTAATGTTCAATTTATGAATCATATAAGAAGGAAGTAAATGATGCAGGTGCTACTAGAACATACTACCTTATTAGCTAATCTGGCAGGGTCTATCAGTGTTTTTAATTAATGGCATTGAATTTCATGTTTGCCATGCTCAAATGGATATCAGGATATGTCGACAGGCCTTACATGACTTTGTATATATATTAAAGTGCTGAGAAGTATAAATGACTGCTGCAGTTGCAGGAATTTTGCAGCAAAATCTGCAGCAAAATCGGCAGCAAAATCTGCAGCTGTAGACATTTTACAGCAAAATGTGCCCAGTAGAGTTCTTACAGCAAAATCTTCGCAGAAAAAGCTGCAAGGGCTAGTTGCAGCTGCAGATAATTTGCAGCTAATTTAGTGGTTTCCATGCAAACTAATTGCAGTGTTTGCTGCAACTGTGGAATTTGCACCTCTTGCTGCAAACACAGACTCTTATAAGCGTGGAAGCTGTGGAGTTTGAAGCATTTGCTTTGCAGTTTTTGCTACAGCTGTGCAGCATTATCGCAACTGTGGACTTTGCAGCGGCGCAGTTACAGCAAATACTGCCCTCCAGTGATGGGGTAACACTGAGGGCTAAAATTGGCTCCTTGAAGAATTTTCTGCAGCTGTGGAGTTTGTAGCATTTGCTGCAGCTGTGCAGCATTTTCAGCAGCTGTGCAGCATTTGCTGCAGATATAGGAACTTTGCAGCATTTGCTGCAGTTCTGAACTGTGCAGCTGCGCAGCAGGAAATTAGACAATACTGAAAGTGGCTTTTTGTGAAATGTGGATATATTTCAATTTTATTAATTCCTAGATGACACCTTTTTTCTTATATCCTCTGGCAGCTGTAGACTACAATTTAACAATGCAACAGTAATTTGTTGAGTGGTATGTTGTAAAAATCTCCAAATTATGAAAACCCATATACATCGCTCATAAAAAATATCACTTTTGCTAAGGGTAGTTCATTTATCATGGTTGACATTTTATCTATGTTTGAAGTTATAAATGCAAACGTCGATATTATAAAAAAAATGCATTTATTCATTATTTTGGGTCTTATGTGATCAGCGGATTTCTACTCCCCATTGGCCAAAAGAAACATCTTTTTATGTGCATAACCTACACGACAGTATTGAACCCCTTTTACATTTACCAACTATATATCATGTTGTGAAGAAAAATATGATTTTTTTTTTTTTAATTTATGGAACGTTTCTATGATGATATTAAGAATGAAGCAGGGCATCAAATCAGCCCTGTTAGTCATTATATTTTGGGTGGCGAGGTGTCACCATTATAATATACTCTCTGGGACGCATAATTATGATTCAATGTTTTCAATTTGTACTGGTTACAAGGTAACTAAATAATATCAAATTTATAATTTGGCAACACTCCTTGTAATAACAGCAACAGAAAGTCTGAAGACCTCGGAATCCTAGTGGTCAACACGGAGCTCCATGAAATACACACTGTAATTATGCCTGTCAATTAAGCTATCTACAGATGGTAATGACCTGACAGCTGTAATTTATTACAGTATTTTGCAACGGGCTGAATAAATATTGTCTGGACAGTACAAACGCATCTGGGCCGACCATTGCCATTTCACATCATTGAAAATGAGTAATTCAGTGTTAAAATTTTAAAAGTGTTAACAAGCAGAAGTTGAAATTTGCTGATTCACTGGGTGTTTGTGTGTGTGATTAGGGCTTTATGTCCTGTATTTCTGCACCTGATGGGCTAATTAGGACAGGCAGGGACCATGGCAATGAGATGAGGAATGAAACAGCCATCCAACTTAGGCTCCACCGGGAATCGAACCCAGGACCCAGCGGTTGGAAGCCCAGAGTGCTACCTTTCAGCTAGGCCCCCGCCCTCCAATTCACTGGGAGGAGCATATTTCGTGATTTTATGTATATGTGTATTTTACTCAATAAGCTATCAAACTTTGCCCGAGCTACTGAGCTGTTCACTTTAGAGCCTTTTTTTTTTTATCGATTATTTTCTGTGGACGCTAGTTCACAGTCAGAGGACACTGCATAGGCTTGGTTGGTGCAAATCCTATCGATAAACGGGGGCAAAAATCGCTCATTACTTTGTTAATATTCATCGCTAGACAATAAAATTTCTTATACTGTATTATTTTCATCACGCGACACCGATTTTGGCATTAGCATTTCTTTAATTGCCCCCTAAGCCCACGCAACACAGAATTTTAGGTCAGCCAACTCGGCATATGGTTTGTCCTCTGACTGTGAACAAGCATGCACAATGAATAACTGATAATAAATAACGGCGCTTAAGTGAACAGCAGATCGCTCGGGCAATATCAAACTATAAAATTGTATATTGTGTTTAACGACGTTTTCACCTGTATGGTCATTGGTCATTCATTGCAAAGCAAGCATGGTCCTCATTCACGTCCGAATTTGCAGAAGGGCCATGCAGCTGTCCTTACATTACCTGAATCTGTTTATATCCTGAAAAATAATGAGTGCACACAATAATACTAATCTTGACATGCTGTTATTTTTCCGAAAGCATCATTTCCAGGTACATGTACAATAGAGTCTTTTCACTGAATTCAGTCATAAGTCTTACTTCTCCTCTTGTTATTCATGTTGCTTTCCAGGCATAGAAGATCATAACTACCTGATTCCATTAATATAATTTTCTTCTGGAAATAACAGATATCAACTGAATGATAAGATGTCAAATATACATTAAAATGCACTAAAAATACTGCTGCTAGGATGCACTTTGCTTCAGCCAATCACAGCCAAGGGCGGGAACTTTTTCAGCCAATAGAAATGCAGTATTCTGTAATAGCCACCTGGTGGAAATATAGAGAACCTTCCATGAAAATCCACTATTGGCATTTTGGGTCCTTTCCCTTAAAGTTGCTAACGGATTGGCTATATGCTAACTCTGTGAAGGCTATTTTCTTCTCAGTTCTGCAGTACTTCTATGTAAATGGACAAATTTATCTGATTCCTTTATATCAATTGATGTTATACATTTGATCTTTGAAAAGTAATATCAAATCAGATTTTACACGACTACTTTCTAAACTTTGTAATCCTTAGAATTATAACTAATTGTTCCAGTTAGTAGTCTTGGATTGACAATTGTATTTGGAGTGAATACCTAGATGGAATGGGTTTATTAAATTACTGATAAATTTCTATCACTTCCATATATCCACAATTCCCCATGGTGACATATATCCATCTGTCACGCCTAAAGTAAGAATAATATATTGACAGAAATAGTATTCATTGGAAAGGAGTGTTTTATATAGGCATGAATCTGATCTTAAATAGGAATAATATTTGACAGAAAAAATATTTGTATGCTTTATAAGCAAGTATTTAGTATTTACATGTATTATTCATACAACTACAAATCCTAGAGAACGTAAATAAGCTTAAAGAATAAACAGGCATAAGTTATTCTTGCTATGTTTGTGACGTCCCTGTATTTAGAAATTTAAGAACAGACAGAAAGGTGTTTTTTTTTTTAATTCAAATTTTATGCTTTTGTGGATGGAAATGTAACATTTGATTTGTTGGCCAGCTGCGTAGTTATTTTGCACGATAATAAAGTCATGAAATTGGGAAATGCATTTTATGCATAATTATTTTGCAAAAACTTTCTAACAATTTATCATCTTGAAAAATAAAAATTACATTTTGTGATCTTGTCAATGAATTATTTCATTATATATACATAATGACCACGGTGCTTTAAACACTCTCGCTGTTCCAAATCAGTCCTATGATCCATATTTAAAACTTAATAGTGCACTGCAATTGTTCTGTAGGACTTGAGACTCCAAACCGACTATTCCAAGTGGTGTTCGGAAGAAGTTCCCTTTTCACATTTTCCAGAGAAATAAGGACTAATTTAAAGATGCCATTTAATGTTAGACATGAGTTTGAAAATCGTCGCAGATAGTATAATTTCCATAGCGAGAACTTTAAACACCTCATAGAATGCTTTCTGTAGTATAAGTAATAATATTATATAACCACTAAACAATGTGGTGCAATGTCATTGCGTATATTTCATATTTATCTGGTATTTTAATGTAATATTTCGTTAATTGTTTTTAAGTATTTTTTCTAACATGCAAAATCAAACATGCAAATTATAGTCATACACAACTTTCTTTTGCTTTCCCAATACTATGTAATGCACCAGAAAATGTGTCACTTTTTTCTAAAACTTTCAAAAATATATTCGGTTATAGATTCTGCATACATGTCACTTTATGCAAATAAATTATTATTACAGCTGTAATGTAGCGGCATTAAAAGATATTTCTGAAAAATCAAATAAACATTTCCACAGCTGGTAGCACAGGTCTATAGCTTAAAGGTCTGGTGCAGCGAATGGGGCATTCAGAGAAATACCACCAAGCATGAAGATGTTTGTTGTATTCTGCCTCTTAGCTTTTTTCAGTGGCAAAGGTAAGTTTACTGTTTTGAGCAGCAAGGTAAGTTTGCTGTTTTGAGTGGTAAATTGAGTTTGTTGTTTTCAATGGTGAGCTGTGGTTTTAAATGGAAAAATAATTTTTCTGTTTTTAATGGTGAATGTAGGTTTGTTGTTTTGAATAGTGACAGTAATGGTTTCTAAAGTTAAGATAAGTCTGTTGTATTAAATGGTGAAGGTAAGTTTGCTGTTTTTAATGGCAAAGGTATGTTTTGCTGTTTTCAATGGTGAAGGTAAATCTCCAGTTCCCACCTACAATAACTGCTGTGAAGTTTGCGCCAAACTTTCATGAATTATGAGTGAGCAAAGTTCCTGGAAGTCCACCGAGGCATCTCCAATAAATATATATATTTTTAGTCTACCCGTAACCTACGCACAATTCTCAAATGTTCTTCATGAGATGTGGAGAACTGTTAAGTTAATTTATGATCTCACTATGAACCCCTACGACGTACCTAAAAACTTCTACAAACGCGTTCGAAGTACAGTGTACATACAAACTCCTACAACCATCTACGAATTGTTGTGAAGTAACTACAAAAATATTCCACAGCTGTTAGCACAGGTTTATAGTTTAAAGGTCTGGGGCTACGAATGGAGCATTCGGAGAAATACCACCAAGCATGAAGATGTTTGTTGTATTGTGCCTCTTTGCTTTTTTCAGTGGCAAAGGTAAGTTTGCTGTTATGAGCAATATGGTAAGTTTGCTGTTTTGAGTGGCAAATTAATTTTGTTGTTTTCAATGGTGAGTTTGTAGAAGGCTATGAGGATTTTTGAAAATGTCCAAAAATTGCCATCGCCCTCCGGGAACTCTGACTAGCTGTGACGAACTCTGGTGACTAGCTACGAAGTTTTTACGATCTCTGACAAACTTTTTGGCAAACTTGTAGTTTGTAGGAGTTCGGCAAGCAGTTCAGCAAGGTGGGAACAGGGTTTAAGTTTTTTGTCAATGGTGAAGGTAGTTTGCTGTTTTTAATGGCAAAGGTATGTTTGCTGTGGTTAAGGTAAGTTTACTGTTTTGAATGGTAAAATTAAGTTAACTTTGACAAGTTCACAATGCTATAGTTATCTGTCCTCTATTTGGAAGCAACTTGAAGCTCCAGGACATATTAAAACTATGAGAATATAAATTCATTCATAAACTCATAAATAAAAATTAACACTTTTTTTTCAAACATGCTCATTTACAAGACACACAGATATTCATGATTATGCTACACGAAGAAATGACTTGTTAATTACACCTAGGGTTAAATACCAAATGTGTATTTGCTCAATTAAATATTGCCTGCCACATTTTATACAGAAAGCACCTCCTTCCATCATAAGGTTGAAGCTAATACTTCCAAAACAATTAGTATAGATGATTATCAGTAATACTGCAATATTCAAAGATGCTATATTTGTAATCAAAATGACCTACCCTAGCTAATGACATTTCTATTTTTGTTAATCAAACTGGTACCCCCAGATGCCTGCTTACATAGTTTACTCTTGCTTTCATAGGTCTGGGTAACAGTCTCTCACAACCACGCCCTTTCTCTTTTTCTCTGATGTAAACCATCTATGTTGTTTTGTATAACATTATCTTAGCATAATTTTATCCCAAATAATTATCAATATATAATAACGGATATGGCAGCAGATATACCAGCGACTTATGTGTTAATATCTGTCACCAGCACCACATAAGTATTGGTCCTATACTCCTTTATTGTAAAACGTTCATACTGTATGTGTGTATATGGCTGTAAATTAATGTCAATATATGTCTATAAATGTCAATGTCTGTCAGTCAGTCTACCTATGTGGTTAATGTCTGCAACTAGATGGGTCATTCTGCACTCTTTGCTGATTCACTTAAAAGTATGTCCTATAGCCATGGCCCTAGATTTTGCATATTGAGAATTTCATCAACATCCATGACAAATCATCCTTGGATTAGTATTAGGGCTAAAGTCAACTTTTCTGGGAAAATGTCTGGGATACATAGCCCGTAAATGAACCCATACACGTATGTAAATAAATCTGTTAATTCCACACATTTAATTATATATTAGCTTCATCCTATTGTATTATTTCACAAGTTGATTCAGTAGAGTCAGTTGATAAAAGAAAGCAATCCTAATCGCTCTTATAATTAGAACACATATTTACTACGATTAACTAGATACATTTTTTTTATGTTATATGTCTTTGTTTAAATAAGAATAGTAAGTCACATTTTTTGTGTAGTAATATATAATGCAAGGACAACTATTAGTTTATTGCATTTTCTCATTGTAATTTGTCTGAACTTGCAATGATGAGATAAGGTGTTTTATCTATTTACCAATGTGTTTACACACATTATTAACATTGAATTTGAAAAAAAAATAGTAAATTTGAATTATTACACTCAGATTCTGAAACTGAAGGCATTTCCAAAAAATGTCAAGATTATCTTCAGTCACAAACTAATTATTTGTAGTGTGAAGAGATTAAATGGCAAGCTTTTATAATGACTATGAGTGGTGGCAAGAAGTGTATGTGCTTTAGGCGGAGTCATTTTATTGCATTCTAAAGCCAGGCTTTAGCGGGAATATAGCCGTTTGAAGGTTTGTTTGTGTTTGCCTTATTTTCTTTAGTAGTTAAGTGACATCCTTTGATATATAATGAACTTGTTTGAATTTTTGATGTAGATAGATCCATCTTAATTCTCCATTGTGGCATGTACCTTTGATGCTGTTATCATCTCATTCTCCACCTTCAAACAGACACAATGCCCTTGACCTTCAAACCGACAGAATGCCCTTGAGTATATTGCTGCTGTTAATGCAGACACTGTAAGGTTAAATTCACAATACCTATACCTTGAAAACTATAGGATCTGGTTCTGCCATCAAAAATTTCATAAGATACATGCTTTTATAGGAAACATCAAAATACGTCTGTAAGAGCAACAGTTTGCATTTTTACTTTTAGGTTTCGCAAGTGATTGTTTTCCAATGAAGCCATGTTATAGTACTTATGGCATGTATGATAAGATGATCTTGGCAAAATCTATAATAGCTCCTGATGGCACTGATGGTCAAGATCTGATGGAAGATGGGGCACTTGTGGAAGCAAGATCTACTGTGAGATTACTACCTTTTAGTGTCAGATTCTATGTTAAGTTTGATGCTATAAAAACCAGAGGAAAAAATGTCACCTTTACTGAAATTGCACCTGCCCTCAGACTTGTTCGAAAAGATGACGAAACTTTTGAAGCTGAGGTAAACTCCGATGCGTGTGTTACCGAGCCATCAACTGACCAACAAACAGTGAATAATGACAGTTGGATCCAGCTTTTAGGCATGAGACTTAAGGTAAACCAAGCAAGAAAAAAGCGTGACGCCTCTGGATCAAACGATTGGCTTTTCATCGGCTTTCGTTTAAACTCAACTGGAGATGACGCCATGCTCTCCTTGTTTGTAAACGGAACTGAAACAAAGACATACATGTAT
The DNA here is from genome assembly GCA_932294295.1 of Alitta virens. Classification (NCBI taxonomy): domain Eukaryota; kingdom Metazoa; phylum Annelida; class Polychaeta; order Phyllodocida; family Nereididae; genus Alitta; species Alitta virens. The sequence goes on from OW028580.1 coordinate 34,160,326, forward strand.
ACCCAATGTCAAAAGAGTATATTGCAACTAGATGGCAAACCAAGGTTCATGAATGCAACCTTTTCCTCAGTGGAGCTGACCGAAAGCGCCGAAAGTGCTGAATTCTTTAAAGTTGGTCCTCTACGCGACTGTGGTAAGTAACATCCCTGCATTTTTCCAATTATAAGTTTCATCATTAGAACAGCTTTGTGATAGATTTTAATCTTGTTCGTGCTATCTATATCATCTATTTATTTTTTTGGTGTTGCTAACAGAGCAGCAAATGTCAGGTATGAGCTAATGTTCATTGTTTTTACCATATCGATTCAAAATAAATGTTTATCTGCTAAGCTATTAACTATTACTGTCTCTTGCACTCCTTCGGTGTCTGATTTAACCAACAAATATGTTAGTTAACTTCTACTCAGAATATAACTATCATTAAGTTTTTAGCAGTCTAAATCAGATTCTATAGCATTTGATTGATAATTCAAACGTCACTGATCTCCTTTTTATTTATATTATATTTGGTAAAAGGGCAAATACACTTTATGGAATTATTCCCAGATAATTTATTTATTGCTTCATGATAAATAGCCAAAATATGAATAAAATGAAACTTTTTCTGACTTTCAGAATGTTTAAGAATCAATATATGTTCAGTCATATATATATTTTTTTATTATGAGGGAGTTTGTTTGTCCTTTCTATGATTGAAACAACATCTTTCTTAAAGTCATTTTTATTGAAAATGTTGTAGTTTCACCCTAAACAAATACTAAAGATTGTTTTGATGCCTTTTGAATGTTACCAAATTTAACTCAGTAATTCTAGTGCAATTCTAAATAGTAACCTAATCTTATTATTCACCAAATAATCATTTTAAATACTTCGAAGTGGTTGGAATTTCTATAAAAATATACCAGTGGCATATGCTGATGAATTGACATTCAAAGTTCATTCAGTACCATTAATACATTATTGAATCATTTGCAACACAATGAGCTGATGTATAATAAATGTTATCTGCAATTTCAGATTATCCTTGCTAGGGACTAACCAAACAATCAGATGATGCTAAAGGATCCAATAATGGAAGATATGAAGCAGAATAAACCTTAAAGATACACAAGCATTCCACTCAACTACATTTATCATTTTAATAATAAGAATAAATTTTGAGATCTAAGCATGCATGATATTTTTTTGAGCGATGTGTTTTGATTTTTACAATGGAGATGTTCTCTACAACATACTATGCAACAAATTGCTGTTGCATTGTTAAAATTGTAATCTGCAGCTGCCAGTGGCTGTAAGCACATAAGCAAGCGCCATCTAGGGATTAATGAAACTGAAATAGATACACATCTAGCTATAAGGCACATTCAGGGTCTAATTCCCTGCTGTGCAGCTTCACAGTCCACAGATGCAGCAAATGCTGCAAAATCCATATATCTACAGTAAAAAAGGGCAAAGCTGCAGCAATAGCTGCAAAATCAATATATCTACAACAAATGCTGCACAGCTGCTGAAAATGCTACACAGCTGCAGGAAATGCTGCAAAGCTGGAAATTAGCTGGAAAGTATCTGCAGCTGCGGCTAGCCCTTGCAGCTTTTCCCACTGTGCTGATTTTGCTACAATGTCATGATTTCTGCAGTTGCAGCAGTTTCTTGCAGCGAAGTCTAGGTAGCAAGAAATTATATACTCGGCACTTAAATATATATACAAAGTCATTCAGTTAGGCCTGTTGACGTATCCTGGTAGCCATTTGGGCATAGCAAACATGAAATTCAATGCCATTGATAGACCCTGCCAGATTAGCTAATCAGGCATGTTCTAGTGGCACCTGCCTCAGTTACTTCCTTCTATTATGTAGGTTAAATTTTTAATCAGCAAAATGTGTAATAAATGTTTTTTTGGCAATGTATAAATTCAAACTGCAAAGTCCTTGTCATTTGTTATGACTTCTGCAGCAATATCTTTCAATGGATCCATAGAAAATGTTGATTGTTGTATGATAAGTCAGAAATTGGACAATTATTTTAAGGCATTGCTCCATTTTCACCTTTTGTAAAAAGCTGGCCATTAAAACAGGGCATTAAAGTGCAGTTTTTCTCAGCGTGTAGTGTTTCCACGTAACCTCTCTGGTCTTTGACCTGAAGATCAATTTTTCACCTCATTTAATTTGGTTGTGCTTCTAACTCTCATCACCCCAAGGTGATTTTCTCTACCACCATTGTTCTTTCAGTGTGAGCAATTGGATCTTTGGTCAGGTCTTTCCATCATTTGTCAGATCATTTATCAACAGTATGCAAGAACATCAGGAACTAGGAGTAAAGACATACGGTAGTAGCAGTCAGTAAAGTTGACATAGTTCTCTATAACTGCCATAATTCAACACAGTTAGGTGGAACAGTCAGAGTTGGGTAATGATAATACACGGCATTTTCCTCAAGCACTTCAACCAATGTACATGGCAATGTCACTGTCTCAAAGCTACAGGGCTTGAAGCTTAGTCAGCTTATATGAACAGCTGTCAGGGGCAGATGTAATGATGAGCAGGCAATGCTACTTTGAGGCCACACCATGTTACATATTTACATCTGCTCACCATGATTCTACCCATCTGATTGGGGTGCATTTTCTAAGTCTCTGTTTTGACAATCTGAACGACATAGTTTTGGTAGATTATCACATTTCAGTCCAACTCATATAGAACCCGATGTCTAGTGAGGAATGCTCTTCTTTATATTAAGCCAAGAGTTGTGGTCATTATAGCAATTTCCCATTGGGAGGTAGCTTTGGGAGAGAGAATGTGATAGTCTATTGTCAAAAGAGACGGGAGCTGTACGGCAAGAGGCTGGTCCTGACGAACTGAAGCTGACACTCTCTTGTAGAAAATTACTAGGGATGGATTGTAGATGTGTAATGTTTCACAGAAATGCAGTTCTGTTTTTTTATATAATTACTTTTCTATTTAGATTTCAAAATATTTATAATATTTGCATAGATTATCACATTTCAGTCCAACTCATATAGAACCCGATGTCTAGTGAGGAATGCTCTTCTTTATATTAAGCCAAGAGTTGTGGTCATTGTAGCAATTTCCCATTGGGAGGTAGCTTTGGGAGAGAGAATGTGATAGTCTATTGTCAAAAGAGACGGGAGCTGTACGACAAGAGGCTGGTCCTGACGAACTGAAGCTGACACTCTCTTGTAGAAAATTACTAGGGATGGATTGTAGATGTGTAATGTTTCACAGAAATGCAGTTCTGTTTTTTTATATAATTACTTTTCTATTTAGAATTCAAAATATTTATAATATTTGCAGGCCATGAGCTCATTATTATGGGTTGGTAATGTCAGGTAAAATTGTGATTAAATTTTTAATGATGGAAAACAAGCCTGAATGACTTAAATTTCTGTGAACTTGATTATGGCTTTTGGTTAGGATTAAATTAAATTGCATTGTTAGCATCACTGCCTAGTGAGTCTATGCTGAGGCATTGTGCAATGATCCTAATTGTTTTTCATGTCGACAGTAATTTGTGTCCAGATAAAGAAACTAAGAAATTTATGCAGTCCTTTTGATATTCATGGAGCTTGGATGCCTGATGGAGTCATTACTACTTGTCAAATACATGTATGGCTAAACTTAATGCCATACTGAGGCATACACATCTACTTACTTGTGACATGTGATCTAACATCTTTTCTTAAATTTTGCACTTCTAGTAGTTCTATCCTTCAACTTGGCCTGCCTTGTTCAAATACCCACCATTTTGTTCATCTGTTGGTTCCTTCGGGATTCTACTTCTCCTTATCATTATACCATTTCCAGCTGATTTCAGATCACTTGTGAAAATATGTCATAAATATCATTTGATTGCATACTATTCTTTTCTTTTGCACCTCTTTGACAAAATAAGAAATATACCTATTGATGATTCAATAGTTTCATGTGGTCAAACATGACGTACCAGTGTTCCTGGTGTATGGCTGATGCTCCCTGACCTATATCATGGGTGGCCTCCAAGAAGCGGCAAATTGCCTTGTGGGGGTCTCCCTCCATACTTCATACTTTATCATCCATTTCATTAATGATACACTATAGCAGCAGCAACATTAAGTGTATGTATGGAAAATAAAAGAAATTCTGATTCTGATTCTGATTCTGAGGCAAGTAAAAATCCTACTCATGGGGTAAATATGTAACATGGGTGGACTCCTCTCTCTCACCTCATCAATCAACCCTTGATAGCGGTGTCTTCTTTGATGTATTAACAGAACATGTTGTCTTTACTCGCCTTATATTTCCTGTGTATAAAATAATGGCATTGGGAGTTTCCTATTTCTGCCCAGTCATATTTTCACTTTAGCTGGACTGCTAGTCTCCCCTCACCACAATAACAGGCCGATAAGGGTAACTTAATGACCATCTCTGCTGAAAAGGTGTGTAAATATGGGACTAACCAGGAAACCTGACATAACAGGATGGGAAAAAATTTAACAAGGTATAACACTATATCTGTATCATTGTGCAAGCTATTAAATGTAAATGCTGAGACTATTATTCCATATAGTATATGAGTGTGGCTTATATTTAGGTTGAGCCATTGATTGATAACCAACATATATCCAAGAAATATTCTGAGATATCAAGGCATGAAGAATATTATTGTTGCCATCATGAACAGAGGAACATAATATATCATTCTCAACTGTGGTCAGGCACTAAACAGACAAATTAGACAGAATGGCAGAATTACTGAGAAATGCAGTAGACAGACTGGCTTGCAGAAATATAGTAGCAGCATATTACTAGATGGCTCTACTCAGTGGCTGCCTGCTCTGATTTCTTTCTACAATTTCCCAATTTTAAAGTTTTGATATCATCCAACAACCTCAGATTTTCATAATAATGTGTTTGAGCATACAAATTTCACTGTAAGTAATCAATAAAGATATGTTATGTCATATGTTATGTTGTTATGCTATATTCTCATGTTTACACAATCAGCAATAGGAAGCAGCCTAGGACCTTGTTAAATGCCAAGTTGTCTGGGAGGAAAGCTGTGAGCAAACACCATAATCTCTTATGGGAAAGGAGGGAGTGTCTGGTAGTGTCCGGTGCAAGAAGAGAGTTTTATGCTCTTCCCTTCTGGTCATTGAAGAACAGAACCCATTATTCCCATGAAAAGATGACAAGCTGTGGTCTGCTTAGTTTGTAATTTTTCCAAGTCAGTTTTGTATCTTCAGAGCAAGACCAATAAAACTAGCACATATGCACTTATAGCTAACTTCTACTAAGTATGAAGCAAGCAGAGCCATGTATTGGCATGTAAGTATACATTTCTCTGAAGCATCACACTATTTGAATCTCTCCTTAAAACAAGGATATTAGTATAAGTCTTTGTGCAAACATCTTTGCAGTAATTGCAACAATTGTTTGAAAAGAACACAGAGTCATGTTAAGAGTTTTTGGTAAACTGTGATTGCTTTGCTGCTATCAGGTTTCAATTGAAAAGTTTGTTCTTCATATGAATCTTAGTCTCTGAACTGAGAGGAGATGGAAGGTTTGTGTGCTTTAAAATTCCATTTATAATAACATCAATTGTGAGTCCTCAGTCTCACATCTCTCAGTTTAATTATTTGGTTGGCCTGTATCACCATGCACTTATGTTCAAATATTTGCTTTCTCAATACTGTGTAACACACCAGAAATTTGTTACTTTTTTCTGAAACTATCCTAAGTATAAATTGTATTAAACTTCATGTGTACTTTTCATAAAACTAGTATTTTTCAGTATGAACTTTCTGTAAAACACACTGTACTTGACTAGATTAATGAAAGTAGTCACGAAGAAATATTTTCTCCTGGTTTGCTATTACTGCCTCATCATTGAAGCTTACAGTGATCTGAATCTCAATGACTTTACATGGGCAATTGAAAGATGAAGCAAGGGTAATATTATATTGTACTCTACGAAGATGATATTTTTCATCACTGTTTTAAGGCCGTGGCAGATTGTCAGTTCATTAATTTTAAACAATGTGTAGGGGGAGTGGGGCAAGTTGAGTCATGATTTAGGCAGATACATTCACATGCAAGCCCAATCCACAAATATCATTACTCAAATTCAATATGTAATGCCACCGAAAAATGGATTTAACACTGATTTGCCATTTCTGTCTGCAGTGGTAACTGATAAAAGAGTGATCAACAAAACTACAGGATGCATGATGTTGTTTAGCGGGTCTATCATGGAGCCATGGGAGAAATTTATCTTCAGTCGGAATAAAGTATTCTTATGAAATGTTTTTCTGTTGGCATCTGCAGATGTTTCATAATAATATTTAGAAAAAATTTCCAATTTTGTTTATATAAAGCTTTTATTGGCACTTTTTCATATCAGAAAAGATGCATATGTCACATATATCTATAGCTCTACACACTAAGTCTATCTAAAACTACACCAACAGAAGTATGATATACACAAGTTTTTTTTTGACAGTTTTCTGTGTATCTTCATGTTATCATTATCAAGTAAAGCTCTCTTTACAAAACTGACCTGTGCCAGACTTATACTTAATGTGATGGAATGGACTGGGACATCTTGTGATGAATGATTACATTGTATTAATATTAACGATATGAATGAACTCATATGTTTTGTGACCACTAGCCTTTATGAAGTCTAGCTGTAATTATGTACTGATTAAAACCTGGTACAAAAAACAAACAAGAGTTTGATGCTTTATGGAATAATCAATTATAATTGACCATCATAATCTAAAAATGAAACGTTGATCCCCCATGTTGGGGGGACACTACTGCGGTCTGATCGACTGGACAACCTGAAAATTGAAAATAATCAATATGTTCACTGCAAATATTTATATAAAAAAATAATGCCACTGAGTTAAATGCTTCTTGAAAACTCAGTGAATGATAATCTAATATTTGAAAAAAGTTCAATTGTGGTTTTTCTCTCCATAAACTTGAACATTTTGAAAAGGTATGTCGATCTGCCAGATAAAATTTAATAACTAGTGGTCTTCTGAACTAAAATGGTTTCCCGAAATTTATTTTTCAGACAAAATTGAGTATTCAATTGAATTGTTTGCATTTGGAAGAAATTAACCTTGAAGAAATCTTATGGCTTAGAAGTACGGAGAAATATACAAATGATTCAAGGATTCATTGAAATAGCTGATGTTCCACCTGCCAGGCTATTTAAAATAGGACATGGATAAGTATGACATAAAAAAGGATGTACCTGCTTGTGATTCCTCTGTTATGAAAGAAACAAAGAAACAACAGAGCATTGGCAAGATTAAATGGTACCACAAATTAATTAAGTTAGAGAAATCTGACTGGTACTATACATACCACACACAGTCATGGAACCAGGTTGGAAATATTCTTCACTTTCAGCTGTTGCTCTCATTAACATTGAAGAAAACATCGCATTCATAAATTTTGGTTTGCCACCTGAGAGAAAGAACTTAGTTGGACATCCGAAATATGTGTATGTTTTTATTTCACTGCCATCTAGAAACAAGCCGAGTGTTCCATCTTCACCTGTTACGTGATTACGAATGCCAAAGAAATGCCAACCATCTTGACCTGCAGCATCTCGCTTCATCCGGGCTTGTTCTACATTAATTTTCATGCCAAGAAGCAAGGTCCAGCCATCATCCTCTGCTGCATTGTCTGCGGCAAGGTGATCAGTCGAGCTGATCACACAGGTGTCAGAGAAAATATCGGCTTCAAAACTTTTATTGGGTGGTCGGCATATTCTAAAGACATTTGGTATTTCAAAGAGGGTCATGTTTTTTCCACTTGACTTCACAGGATCAAACTTAATGTAGAATTTCATGCTAAAGGATTCCAAATTCCATGGGTAACGTAATTCAACAAGAGCTGTATCATCAGTTAGGTCCAGGCCATGCGTTAGACCTGGCGCTGATAGTGGTTTAGCCGCAATCATCTGGTCATACATGCGATGGGTCCTTGAAATGAAACATTCATCCATTGCGAGGCACACGTCTACTTCTCCTGCAATGGCTGAAACAAAGAAATGGAAATTTCAGGTAGCTACGGTTGGTCTAGTGGTAAGACATTCCCCCTGCTCCTTATTCGCCTGCCTCTCTGAAGGACCCAGGTTCAATCCTGGGCATCCTTCATGAGCAACATACATTTCAGTTAAACATCATTAGAATGAGACGTTAATTGGTGGTCCCTTGTACTAGCTGTCTATGCTGGGGCATGTAAAAGTTCCCACCAATGGGGTAAATGTGCAACATGGGTGTACTGATCTTACTCACCTTCATGTGTGGCAAGCACTTGCCTTACAGGGCTGCACTTTTCCTATATATCTATCTATCTATCTATCTATCCATATATCTATATATCTATATATCTATGTCTGTTGTTACAAAGCATCACTACTATTCTTAAGAGCTACTATTCACTACTATTCTTAAGAGCTTCTGTAATTAAGTATTGGCGTACATCATAACATTTTCGAAAAACAATATTATTACATAATGAAAGCATATAGTTACCTGTTCTACAAAAAAGAGTGATGAGAGAAAACACAAAATACAGCTCCATTCTTGATGTCATTTCAATGAATGTTTTGTCTGTGACAATAGCCTTATAGATGTAGGCGGCAAGCTATATATTTAAAATTATTTGAACAGCTGTGAAATTAATGCTGGCTTTTTTATTCGTGCCATGCATAATTCCAATTTTTGCAAAACAACAAATCTGCATATAGATATTGAGGAGCCACATGCTTGAAAAAGTGTGACCGACAATAACATAACTCAAGAAAATAAATTTATCAGGTAAACTGCAGTATTGTTTGTTAAGACCTCTTATTGTTATATCTGGTGTCTGACAGAATTATGTGATAGAGGGTCCACAAAAATGGGTTTACCCATGGGGAAGGTTGCACAGTCAGACAGTCAGGCATGTTGATATTGGCTAGTAATAAATACTTACCGTTTAATGCACAATCAACCGCAGACAAGACCAGTTCCCCACTTCAGACAATAAAACAAATGTCATTCTTTTTGCAACATAATTGAGTAAAACATTTAATACAGTCCCAAACTTTGTATAAGTTTGCTTTATTTCCAAAATTATTTCCAAAAACAAAACCATACAATATTAAGTAGTTAAAGGGGCGTTCGCACTATCACGGATACGAGCTACGTATGACCACTTATGAAAATATTTTTTCACTCTTGTTCACCCTTGGCCATACGTGATCCACTCGCTGAGTGTTTCAAGGATACTCTTGCTAATCTGTAGGACGCACCTGGTTGCACTTGACCACTCACGACCATATGTGGAGGGGGCAATAATTTTTAGAAATGTTAAAATTTTGGCGGACGTTCTACGAGTAAATTGTTTATATCAATTGCGTAACTTATTCGGGGGTCAGTCAGCGAGCAACGTACGTACATTATACGTACATTCTAAATACGTTCGACATACGTTCTACGTACTACGTACATACTACGTTGCCATACGTAGCCGTAGCCACTGTCCATATGTATATACTCGCCATTCACTTGCGTCCACTCGTACAATTCTCGTAAAACGCTCGGCGGACATCTGTCGCACGTCTGTTGCATGCCTGTGGTCTTTTGTGTCCATCCTTGCCCCTCCTTCAACCACTTGCACGGGTGATCGACGAGCGATCTACGAGCGATCCACGAGCAATCCCAAGCGATCTACAAGCGATCCACAAGCGATCCACGAGCGATCCAATTATTGACGTACGTGATCATACGTAGGTCTCATTCGTCATAGTGTTTCATCTCAGACTCATCTGATAAATAATAATAATAGGTTTATGCATAACCTACAAAATTCCACAATCAATTTTCCTGAGGCGCGACAAACTCTAATATGATCTCACTACAAACCCCTACTACAAGCTTAAAACCTTCTACAAGTTTTTACAAACTCCTACGACCTTTTACGACCAATGACAATCTTCTACCACATACCATCCATGACATCTTACAATGACGAAGTCCTACAAGTCCATAAAATGGTTTGTAGCAGCTTTCGAAGAACTGAGATGAACTATGATGATTAGCTACAAAACAATATGATGCCTGATGAAATTATCACTCAATTAATAGTTTTTGGAGGCAAGGTGGGAACGGGGTTTCACTACAGGTCACCAAATGGCCTATCTTAATACTGAAGTGTTAAGCACAGTTCACACCTTCACAATTATGGTGCTGACACCACAATTAACGTTAATTGGCTACGACCTAGCTAGGAGGAGCAACTGCCAAACTAGTAATTTTTTTCACTGTATCGCACATTTTTATAATAATATCTATGATCCCACTTGACCATAAATTATCTTTTGTTTACCTAACTTCACTGCAACATACCATACTTTTGTTAACACCTACAAAACCCAAGTTACACACGCATCTTTGCTCTTTCAGGTCTCAATAATCACTTACATATACTGTCACTTTTCAACCGAGTGTTGCTGTCTTGATCAACCTATTGCTGTCGTGATCAACCTTGTTCCACATATCTCAAGAAGACCAATGTCATTTGATACATCTTGATACATTTGATACATCTTGATACATTTGTTACATCTCGATCAAGCTAAGCTTCGTGATTGGTAATGCTTAATACCTTTTGTTTATTATTTGATTGTACCAGAATTCCAGAATTGAAACTTTCCTAGATGGAGCCTTCCCACAGCCACAGGGAAAAGCAATCCCAGTCTGTGGCTACCTGCATCATTACTCATCAGCTACAGAAAACCACTGACTGCTCTGAAGTGTGTACAACTGCATGCAATATTTTTTCTGCAAGAGCTCAACCATTAACTAACACTGCTTGATTCCCTGATGTCTTCAGATAGGTCATTTATGTCAGACTATAGTATGAATAAATTAGTATGATAAGTTTCAGCCTTCTCAATATTAACGTGTTCATGGCCTTAATGTAAACTTTGAACATTGTTTTTGCTTATTTATTTATGATTAATTTCATGTTTATCTTTTTGTGATCGATGCTGCTGCACTAAATGCATACTATTTATTCGCAATAAATGTTATCTGCCCGATTTCCACATTTTTCTATTCATTATTTGGGGTGTATGAATATGTAAGCAAGCAATTATTTCAGAGCTGTTCAGCACGTGTTATGTGAGTGAGCAATACAATGACTAGCCTGTATTTAAATTTGATTTTATCATTGTTTAGATATACAGATTTATATTTATATATACAAACAATGATAAAATCAAAATTACCATCCTGTGATCTTTAAAATTCGGTTGTCATGTTATCAACAGTATGCTTGGTAAGGATTCTGTTTCACCATTACACATGCTTATTCCCTGTACCATTGTCTTATAACCGAAAGATACAATTTTCACAGAATAAGAATATACATAAGTAGGTCACTTTACAGTGTAGCTGATTTAAATTAATCAGTGTTAATGTATTTTTGTTTTCCCAACGTTATTGAACAGTCTGGACTAACACAAATACCCTCTCATCCATTTATTAAAAAGATTCTGACAAGAATATTTTGCGATGCACAGGATTTGTGGAAAGGAAAGCTTTCCTATCATCATCATCAAGTGCTTAACTAATGTAAATGTCATATGTGAATGGATGACTAACACCTGTCATCTTGACACAATACTTAGTCACACGTCACTTTGTCGGCCAGTCGCATGATTGATTCTCAGAGTTTAGGGATGTCATTAGTCAGTTTATTGCTCTACATAACTTTGGCTTAATTGTTTCTTAGAGGGTGATAAAAAAAACACATAAAAACTTGTGACTTATAGTCATCAAAGTCTTTCTCAGTTTTACTGTACTGTGTGTTGGTTTATCATGTTTGTTTGTCACACTGTAATGTTATCTGTAATGCTGTAATGCTCTCTGCAATGATATTTGTCAAGCTATCTGCCATGCTGTCTGTATTACTGTCTGTGACAATGTCAGTTATACTCGCTGTATTGCTGTCTGTCATACTGTGTTGCGCTGTTTGTCATACTGACATGCTGTCTGCCATGCTATACATATATGTTACTGTCTGTAACAATGTCTGTCATACTCTCTGTAATGCTGTCTGTCATGCAGTGTTGCACTGTTTGTCATACTGACATGCTGTCTGTCTCTACATGTTGTGCTACACTGGATTGTATGGTTCGTCTGACTGGCATATACAACTAACAACAAATGCAGGCATTGCAGGGTACTAGCCTCCCTGCCTGTAATGTGTTTGAGTCGCAGTCATTGTCATCACCTCATCCCTCTTTCTTTACATAAATTGTGATCTTCATGTTTTCCTGGTAAAGTGGTTATGGATACACAGTTATCTCAGCTTATACCTGTTATGAAGCAAGGTATAATGTAGCCCAGAGAAAGCAAGAATTTTTGTCAATAAGTGAAATGTCTAAAATCATATCCTTCCACCCACACATATTGAATCTATCAACTTTTGAAGATCTTTTTATCACATAACTCAGATAATACAGGATTGAATTGTATGAAATACTTGTGATGTATGGAAATGCTCTTCCAACATTGACTGGAGAGTTTAAAATAAAATACTTTCTTCTGGAAATTTATCCAATCAAATACTGTGGTGAGTGAGTAGGAGATTGTCTCCTAGACATTAGGCTAATAACTGAGTAATCAGCAAACCTTTGTCAAGACTGAAGGAAGCTGGACAAGAAAGAAATGTCAATTAATGTGTTAGAGAAAAATACTAAATAAGAACAAGCGATCAGTCATGCTGTTGATTGTGCTGCCTGTCAGGCTGTTTGTGATGCTGTCTGTCAGGCTGTCTGACATGCTGTCTGTCAGGCTGTTTGTTATGGTGTCTGCCATGCTGGCTGTCATGCTATCTATCAGTCTGTATGTCTAAGAAAACTTGGCAACTGAGAGTCTTCATTGAGGAGAAGTCTGTGATCTAAGTATGTGGGATCCTCTTACGTAATAATATCATGCCCATTAGCAAGCATGTGGTAAAACAGGTGTTAGCTCATTTAGCTCATAGCCCTTAGGAAATACTCTCTTATTGGGTGCCTTGGGATATGATAGGCTTATGAGGCCTACTTCTGTTTGCCGAGGCATATTTGGCCCTAGTCTTGTTTGTTCTTGCTCCGAGATACTTGCTAATTTTTTTATTATCCATAGGGGATCTGTAACCACATGAGGGTAGTAGAGAACACTTTTCCTTAGTATGAACCAAAAATAGAAACAGGGTTTCAACAAAGAAACAATAATAATGCTTGTGTGACATAACATAGTGTAAGCAGGAACGATTGATATAGCTGTGATGAGACTGCATATGCACAGCCAACCAGATGAGCTTTTTTGTTAGCTTAGTCCAGCAATTGAGCACATGCAGTGGGCATCAATTAAACATGTCAGTTACATTTCACTTATATTTTGTGAATTTGATTAAGACCTCTACATTTTCACCACTGTTACAACCAATAGCACGTACTGCCAAATTAGCTGACCTGGTAGATTATTCAGTTTATTTGGAAAAACCCAATCATGCTGACCGTACATAGAACACATACTGGTATTTGTCAACAAGCCTAACGTTATATATGTTGTTTGGTAAACAAATTTGTCTCAGTGGCAAATGACATATTACAACGTTAGGATCAGCGATGTACAAAATAAAATTGGAATTTCCAAAACTGGACGAAAACTGAAGGAGCTTTGTAAGAAAATTTATTAAAAACTGACGACATTAATGACGTCCCTGACGTTCTTCTGTGACTGGTTTTTTCGTATTCTGAAGTATTTGCCAGGCAATATAACTGACCGTGATATTTTCAGTGATATATGATTATTATAAAATGAAAAAGTGATATTAGTTTATTGCGCGGTAAGCACCATTGGATGCAACGAGTGTCCTGTAATCCCTGATGCATGTTCATGTGAGGCAAAAAGCAATGGGGCTTACCACAAATATACTATTATCACTATTTCATTTTATAATAATTAAGACCTCTACATTGTTACTGCCATGCCAAAACATCATATCATCTGGTTTTGAGTACTGCTTAAACAAACTATTTTATTTCAATTCAACTTGTAACGGACAATTAAATTAAAAGCAGGCGTGACATTGGAACTATTGAAGCTTGGTAAGGTGTATTAGTAATGCAGGTGGTATGTAGAAGAAATTTTTATTAAAGTGACATTGACGTGTGACGTTCAACATTACAAAATAAATGTATACATAACTAAATGTCACCCAGTACAGCTTGGGCTTACAGGTCACTATTTACAATCAAAAACAAAATAAATAGTGGCAAAAACATTGCATCATGGTTAGTCACTGTTTGTGACAGTAGAATTTCTCTTACAGTGCAAACTAAGTTTGCAATTAAGAAACTACTGTCCATTAAAAGGCATGTCATAGAATCTCAGTTATGATCAGAATTTTGGAGCATTTTGCATTGGTCAATAGCCATTGAAGTGTCAAAGTTATGTTGTTACATTAACATTGAATAACTTCCTTAATAGAAAGTCAATAAGTGTTGTTCAGTTAAACTAGAATATGCTGTAGGAAAGACTGACAGGGGCATAAACGTGTTGATGCTACATGTCATTTTGTCTGCATATCACTGATGAGAAATACAAAATTGAAACCGCACCTTCCATACAACTTTTATTTTAAGAGAATAAATTGTCTACAATGACCATCAGTAAGTCTGACACTCATCCATCTCTGTCAGTTGGTCACTTCAGCTGACTTAATTGCAGATCAGTAATATTATATGATATTTATCAATTATCAGTCAGCACTGACAGACAGTTCACCTATCAATACTTTCTGGTAACGAAGTTGTTTAAAGTGTGTTCTTTGGAATTTCTCACTATGATGAAGACAGAACAGCAGCCCATTGACTGCCACAAGAAATGCCCATGACAAAGTGACCCAGAAGTCTACTCCTACCCTCTTGTTTTCCCTGTCATTTCTCATATTCCTGCTCTCTGTTTCTGGCTCTCTTGCCTGACCTTCCTCTTCTCCTGCCCTGTCACATTTCTTCTCTTCTGATTAAATTACTTTAAGGATATCTGCAAACACTGTCAAGTTACTTGCCACACACCACGATTGCTGGAAGAAGTGTTTTACAAGGAGACATTTAAATGGGTAAGAACGGTAAGTGATATGGCTGTGTTGATACCATTTTGCGAATTCAAGAGTTTCTGCTTTGCGAAAATCTAATTTATCAGGTTAGAATGATTACCCCAAGGCAACCAAGTTCATATCTGTGTGGAAAAAAGAAAAAACTAACTGATTTGATACACATCTTTTTATTCATCTTATCTATTGGTGTTGTACCACCAACTCATTCTCTGCATATAATATATCACCCATAATACAGTGTACAATAACTATATTTTGAAAACATAGTAGAAGTTCTGAGTTTTCGCATTCACCAATAATTAAAAGTATTATTAACAATATACCCACATTCTTTGGGTCCAATATTTATACTCATCCATCAGGAGAATATGGAACAACTGGGATCGTATTTAACACAAGCCTTCCTCACTATTTCTAGACAAACCTATTTTCATTGTCTTCAAATAAACAAGAATGCTTCTATTGATTCTCATGAAGGAAATCACTTTCACCAATAACCCTATTGTGTTCCTTTGACCTCGTCCTGATCCCCTTGATGACGTCACGCCTTGGCTCTCCAGGAATGGAGTCACATTAGTAAGAGAACGTGCTTTGGCAGTCAATGTGCATGCCCACTCGTGACTTATTTGATAGCCTCTAGTCTACCTAACAAACACAAGTCATGGGTCATATTGTTCTTAAGCAAATAAAAGTGAAGACTTCCTGATAAAGCATTATATTGATTATTTGGAAATATGGCTAGAAGGGTTAATTATCATTTGATCTGATTAGGCATTGGTACATGTTGGAAGTATTGCCAAAATAGAATTAACTATCCTTTAATATAGTGTCTAGCAGAAAAATGGTTACACTGACAAACAATGCAAACTTTTCGGTCTTTCAAAGTGCTTCTGCCACGTCACATTGGTTGTTAATGCTAGTATGTTTAAGCAACTCACTGTGTAACCACTAATATGCTACTGAGCAGGCACTCTACTATGATGAAGCATATTGGTGGAAATACTGATTAAACAATTTTTTTTCGATATGATGAAGCTTTTATGGGAATATTGCCACATAATGGGTGTTGTTCATTTTGATGACAAAATTAACTTGCTTCATATACAAAACATATGTAATGTGTATCAATCAGCTTTAGAACAGATAATTTGAGAAAACGATTCACCTGAACCAGCTCATTGAATCCGATTGCTCCATCTGCTGAGCTGATGAATTTGTGTAAGACATCTCCTTGGCTTAATTGAAGACTATGCATCATTCTGCTACAACACAAACACTTCCTGGAGATCATTTGACTTCATTTCCTCAATGAGAACAAGCGTGGAGGAGATTAGGAAGAAATACATTATCCGAGAAAGGAGAATTGTCATTGTTGACTCATCTCAGAGAGACTTAGACACATCTATCTCCTTCAAATAAACCATTTGCCTTCTTTAAATTTGATTAACTTTCACCATTGGCGTTCTTGCTGAGTTGGTATTTAATATTCAGGTTACAATTGAAGGTTTAGAGCACAAACCAAACATATTTGTAAAAACCTCAAATAGCCTACCTAGATTTTTAAAAGCAATCCATCTCTCTTCATCTATTTAATCAAATAAAGACTTCCAGATGTGAGATGATGCAGAATGTAATTCCACTGTTGGTCCTGAGTTAAGCCATTCCAGACAGTCTGTTTTTAATTGCTGCTCAATGTAAGATATTGAATTGTAGTCACGTAAAGTATTAGCATAAGGCAATGTCAGAAAGAAGTATGAATTATGGCATTAAGCCCATCACTTTAATTAAGACTGCATTGGCATTCCAGGCATTTTAGCAGTTTGTCAGTTGCAGTTTGTCGTTGGCACCACTGTTGAAATTATAGGATAAACAGATGAAATACTATAATGATAACTAAAGACAGTGCTCAAAACATTGTATACCTACAGTGTGTGTATATCCATAGGATAGTACTGGGAGACTTATTTTTACTAATCTCCCATTAAAGAAACTACTTATGATATCTAACTTCTTCTATAGATTTTGAGGATATATTAGTCAATCAAGTTTCAATTTTAATACAGAAACCATAAAAGGTGAAACAATCTGGCAAGTAGACAAAATTATGACAGCACATGAATATAACTAAAGCAAAGAATGAACCTGTGTCAAAGTGGAGGTTCTTGGGGATCTACGTGGACTTATTTGCATATGATATCTAGTTATCAGCCAGAATTTTGATTAGACAGACTGACATACATAGGAAATACAACCAATAATAGCTATAATACAGACCACTGAAGATACGGAAGTAAACAGAACCATGCCAACGACCAGAAATAGCCTCTAAGTAGGTCAATTCCTTACTAGGTCAACAGTTGAGATCAGTGAACTCTAGGGACGTGTTATTACATTGCTGTTATCATTATAGGACATCTGGATATGCCAGAAAACTAGAGGTGATAAAGGGACCAAAATGTGACTTAACTGACACTAGATCTTGCTGAAAATAGAATAAATGTCCAATGGAAGATATCGTCTGTGGACATGCTGTATTATCATGTCACATTCCATGGTCATAACACTGAAACGTCAGGATAGCTTAGCAATGTTTGGGTACATGATCAGTGATTACATGTGACAACATGTGACATAAGAATCCCATTGGATAAAGCAGAATTGGGTCACTAGGACTTTCATTGATTTGAAGTTTTATTAAATATAAGGCAGTATAATCAATAATAGTTAGCTAGTATACTATGCCATTTTTCATCCTTAATAATAAAATATAAATATTGATATATGACCTTGGTATTTTGCTCTGTGTATGGGTAGGCTAGGCATTGTATGCTTGTTGTTTTGAATACGTCAATTATTATTAAAGTGTATGTCCAATATATAACTTTATTATTATTATATTTTGAAAATATTAGAACCAAGCTAAAACCTACAGAAATCAAATACAAGCTACTCCAATTTAACTTCCCTTGTCTTTGAAGCTGTTTTTTTCCTGGCACAACTCTCTCCTGGGCACCAGGAAGCCAATAAACTTATATATTCATAGTCATACACACAGACAGTAGACTCAGTCCTGCATGGTCAACTGTTTACTTTAGTAATATTGAATTTACCTAACTGAATTAGTTTATGGACTATTGAATCTAAGTGGCACTCTCATAGAAACAACTATTGCTACAATGGAAAGTTCATAAAAACATAAACTTAAATCTCCATTGGATACTTCTTGACCCCTCCAGGTGAGTGAATAAGAAATGAAATGAAATGACCTACCACAAAAAGTGCAAGATTTCTGCAGTTGCAGCAGTTCCTCGCAACCAAGTCTAGGCAGCAAGAAATTATATACTCCTCGGCATTTAAATATATGTACAAATTCATCCAGTAAGGCCTGTTGACACATCCTGGTAGCCATTTGAGAATGGCAAACATGAAATTCAATGCCATTGATAGACCCTGCCAGATTAGCTAATCAGGCATGTTCTACTGGCACCTGCCTCAGTTACTTCCTTCTATTATGTAGGTTACATTTTTAATTAGCAAAATGTGTAATAAATGTTATTTTGGCAATGTATAAATCCAAACTGCAAAGCCTTTGTCATGTTTTATGACTTCCGCAGCAATACCTTTCAGTGGATCCAGAAATTGGACATTTGGCAGAATTATTTATAGGCATTGCTCCATTTTCACCTTTTGTAAAAAACTGGCCATTAAAACAGAGCATTCCAGTGCAGTTTTTCTAGGCATTTAATGTTTCCATGTAACCTCATATGTTCTTTCATTTCAATATCAACAATACACCTAATTTTAAACTGGTGGTGCCTCTAACCTCTCATCACCCCAAGGCGATTCTCTCTAACCACCATTTTTCACCAGTCAGTGTGAGGAATTGGATCTCTGGGAAAGTCTTTCCATCATTTGTACAATCATTTATCAACATTATGCAACAACATCAGGAAGTAGGAGTCAAGACAAATGGAAGTAGCAGTCAGTAAGGTTTACATAGTTCTCTATCCCTGCCACATTTCAACACTGGAGGAGGAACAGTCAGAGTTGGGTAATCATAATACACTGCATTTTCCTGAAACACTTCAATCAATGTATATTGCAATGTCTCAACACTACAGGGTCTGAAGCATAGTCAGCCTACATTGTATCTGACCAGCTGTCAGAGGCAGATGTAATGATGAGAAGATAAGGCTGCTTGGAGGCTACACCATGTTACATATTTACATCTTCCCACCATGATTCTGCCCATCCAATTGGGGTGCATTTTCTAAGTCTTTGTTTTTGACAATCTAATTGACATAGTTGTGGTAGTTTATCACATTTCAGTCCAACTCATATAGAACCTGATGTCTAGTGAGATGGGATGCTCTTCTTTATATCAGGCCAAGAGTTGTGGTCATTGTAGGATTTTCCCATTGGGAGGTAACATTGGGAGAGAGAATGTGATAGTCTATTGTCAAAAGAGACGGGAGTTGTACGACAAGAGACTGGTCCTGACGAACTGCAGGTGACACTCTCTTGTAGAAAATTACTAGGGATGGATTGAAGATGTCTAATGTTTCACAGAAACGCAGTTCTGTTCCTTATATGATTACTTTTCTAAAATATGTATGATATTTGCAGGCCATGAGCTCATTATTAAGGGTTGGTAATGTCAGGTAAAATTGTGATTAAATTTTCAATGATGCCTGAATGGCTTAAATTTCTGTGATCTTGTTTATGGTTTTTGATTAGAATTAAATAAGATTGCATTGTTAGCATCACTGCCTAGTGAGTCTATGCTGAGGCAAGTAAAGATCCCACTCAACGGGTAAATATTTAACATGGGTGGACACCTCTCTCTCACCTCATCAATCAACCATTGATATCGGTGTCTTCTTTAATGTATCAACAGAACATGTTGTCTTTACTCGCCTTACATTTCAATAAGAATACTCAACCCAAACATTTCTGTGTCTAAAATAATGGCATTGGGAGTTTCCTATTTCCGCCCAGTCATATTTTCACTTTAGCTGGTCAGCTAGTCTCCCCTCACCACAATAACAGGCCGATAAGGGTAACTTAATGACCGTCTCTGCTGAAAAGGTGTGTAAATAAGGGACTAACCAGGAAACCTGACATAACAGCTGAAGGCGGGGAAAAAATTTAACAAGGTATTATGCTATATCTGTATCATTGTGCAAGCTATTAAATGTAAATGCTTAGACTATTATTCCATATAGTATACGAGTGTGGCTTATATTTAGGTTGAGCCAATCAACATATTTCCAAGAAATGTTCTGAGATATCAAGGCATGAAGAATATTATTGTTGCCATCATGAACAGAGGAACATAATATATCATTTTCAACTGTGGTCAGTCACTGAACAGACAAATTAGACAGAATGGCAGAATTACTAAGAAATGCAGTAGACAGACTGGCTTGCAGAAAGATAGTAGCAGCATATTACTAGATAGCTCTCCTCAGTGGCTGCCTGCTCTGACTTCTTCTTTCTACAATTTCTGCTTAGTTTGTAATTTTTCCAAGTTAGTTTAGTATCTTCAGAGCAAGACCAATAAAACTAGCACACATGCACTTATAGCTAACTTCCACTAAGTATGAAGCAAGCAGAGCCATGTATTGGCATGTAAGTGTACATTTCTCTGAAGCATCACACTGTTTGAATCTCTCCTTAAACAAGGATATTAGTATAGGTCTTTGTGCAAACATCTTTGCAGTAATTGCAACAAACATGAAACATTGTTTGAAAAGAACACAGAGTCATGTTAAGAGTTTTTGGTAAACTGTGATTGCTTTGCTACTATCAGGTTTCAATTGAAAAGTTCATTCTTCATATGAATTTTAGTCTCTGAACTGAGAAACTCCATTTATGATAACATCAATTGTGAGTCCTCAGTCTCACATCTCCCAGTTTGATTATTTGGTTGGCCTGTATCAGCATGCACTTATTTTATTTTCAAATGTTTGCTTTCCCAGTACTGTTTAACACACCAGAGAATTTGTTACCTTTTTCTGAAACTATCCTAAATATTTATTGTACTGTAGATATACTTCACCTGGTTGGTGAGGAACTTCATGTGTACTTTTCATTAAGCTAGATGTCATACTCTGGCTGACCACTCATTTGAACTGACCTTTCCTCTCCTAGAAGATAACCACACAGTCTCTGCTGAAACAAAATTTTGACATGTTTCGTTTTATGAGTGACATGGGTTGTCGTCTGTTGTCGGCATAAGGAGACGTGAATAAGGAAGCTTCCCTGTTATTATTGCACTTGTTAACTGATATCATACACATATCAGTTGGAAAAGCTTAGCCATTTATCACAATTTATCTATGCTTTTTAAACTGTTGAAAGATTTTACATCAAACTATTAATATTATTCTTTCTGCATTAATCACATGTGATAGATGGCAGCATTTTTTAATATGAACTTTTTGTAAAACACACTGTACTTGACTAGATTAATGAAAGTAGTCGCGAAGAAATATTTTCTCCTGGTTTGCTATTACTGCCTCATCTTTTAATCACATTGAAGCTTACAGTGATCTGAATCTCATTACATGGGCAATTGAAAGATGAAGCAAGGGTAATACTATATTGTACTCTACGAAGATGATATTTTTCATCACTGTTTTAAGGCCGTGGCAGATTGTCAGTTCATTAATTTTAAACAATGTGCAGGGGGAGTGGGGTAAATTGAGTCATGTCTTAGGTAGATACAGATTAGTGTGCTGTATTTGTGTTAATCATTCACATGCAAGTCCAATCCACAAATATCATTACTCAAATTCAATATGTAAGGCCACCGACAAATGGATTTAACACTAATTTTCCATTTCTGTCTGCAGTGGTAACTGATAAAAAAGTGATAAAAAAAACTACAGAATGCATCATGTTCTTTAGCGGGTCTATCATGGAGCCATGGGAGAAATTTATCTTCAGTCGGAATAAAGTATTCTTATGAAATGTTTTTCTGCAGACATCTGCTGATGTTTTATAATAATTTTAAAAAAAAATTGCCAATTTTGTTTTATATATATATATATATATATAAAGCGTTTATTGGAGCTTTTTCATATCAGAAAAGATGCATATGTCACATATATCTATAGCTCACTAAGTCTATCTAAAATTACACCTGCAGAGGTATGGTACAATTTTTTATAGACAGTTTTTGTTTGTAGCTTCATTTTATAATTAACAAGTAAAGCTCCCTTTACAAAACAGACCTGTGCCAGGATAGAATGGACTGGGACATCTTGTGATGAATGATTACATTGTATTGATATTAATGATATGAACAAACTGATATGTTTTGTGACCACTAGCATTTATGAAGTCCAATTATGTACTGATTAAAACAAGAGCTTAATGCTTTGTTGAATATTCAATTATAATTGACCATCATTGCAGCAATCTATATTTGAAGCTCTTTTCCCCATTATTTAGCTACTGTGGTAAAATCTCTGAACAAGCTGAAAATTGAAAATAATTAATATGTTCACTGCAAATAATTATACAAAAGAATAATACCATTGAGTAAAATGCAATAAATGATAATCTAATATTTAGAAAAAGTTTGATTGCGGTTTCTCTCTCCATAAACATAAAGGATGTACCTGCTTGTGATTCCTCTGTTATGAAAGAAAAACAGAAACAACAGAGCACTGGCAAGATTAAATGGTACCACAAATTAATTAAATTAGAGAAATCTGACGGGTACTATACATACCACACACAGACATGGAACAAGGTTGGAAATTTTCGTCACTTTCAGCTGTTACTCTCATTAACATTGAAGAAAACGGCAATATCCTGAAATAAGCCCCTCAGGGGCCTATTCCAGGAGTAATAGTGAAGGTATTCATTGATTGAGGGGCCTATTTCAGGAGTAATATATACTGAACAATTTGTAAATCATATCAACAAACAAAGTTTTATAAATTTGTAAAAATAAAACAATATTGACCTGGAAATTAATTTCAGTAGTAATATATTGTCTTTTTATTATCAAAAAAATAAATTGAATAGCAATTACATAGGCCCCAGGGGCCTATTTCAAGAGTAATATATATACTGAAAAATTCTTTAATTTTGTTTGGATAATCTTTTTGTTTATTATGAATAAACAAACTATAATAAATTTGTAAAAATAAAACAATATTGAACTAGGAATAAATTTCAGTAGTAATATATTGTCTGTTTATTATAAAAAAAACTAAATTAAATAGCAATAACATCAACCCTTATATATTACACCTGATATTTCAGGAGTAATATATATATACTGAAAAATTCTTTTATTTTTTTGGGATGGTCTCTGTGTTTATTATGAATAGATGAACTATAATAAATTTGTAAAAATTAAACAATATTGAACTAGGAATAAATTTCAGTATTAATTAATTGTCTGTTTATTATCAAAAAAAAACTAAATTAAATAGCAATAACATCAACCCTTATATATTACTCCTGATATAGGCCCCTGGGGTCAATTTCAGGAGTAATATATATACTGAACAATTTGTAAATTATTTTTTTATATTCTGTTTATATTATGAATAAACAAAATTTTATAAATTTGTAAAAATAAAACAATATTGAACTAGGAATTAATTTTAGTAGTGATATATTGTCTGTTTATTATCAAAAAAAAAAATTTAATAGCAATTACATCAACCCTTATATATTACTCCTGATATAGGCCCCAGCGGCCTATTTCAGGAGTAATATATATTGTCTGTTTATTATCAAAAAAAACTAAATTAAATAGCAATAACATCAACCCTTATATATTACTCCTGATATAGGCCCCTGGGGTCTATTTCAGGAGTAATATATATACTGAACAATTTGCAAATTATTTTTTTTATATTCTCTGTTTATATTATGAATAAACAAAATTTTATAAATTTGTAAAAATAAAACAATATTGAACTAGGAATTAATTTCAGTAGTAATATATTGTCTGTTTATTATCAAAAAAACTAAATTAAATAGCAATAACGTTTTTTGATAATAAACAGACAATATATTACTACTGAAATTAATTCCTAGTTCATATATTGTTTTATTTTTACAAATTTATAAATTTTTTTATTTATAATAAACACAGAGAATACATAAGCATGATTTTCAAAATGTATGTCATACATATTTGTAACCTAAAACTCCTCCCCGGAGGGGCTTATTTCAGGATATTGCCAAGAAAACATTGCATTCATAAATTTTGCTTTGCCACCTGAGAGAAAGAACTGAGTTGGACATCCAAAATATGCGTATGTTTTTATCTCACTGCCATCAAGAAACAAGGAGTCTTCCATCTTCACCTGTTACGTGATTACGAATGCCAAAGAAATGCCAACCATCTTGACCTGCAGCATCTCGCTTCATCCGGGCTTGTTCTACTTTAATTTTCATGCCAAGAAGTAAGGTCCAGCCATCATCCTCTGCTGCATTGTCTGCTGCAAGGTGATCAGTCGAGCTGATCACACTTTCATCGGGGCGTCGGCCTATTCTAAAGACATTTGGTATTTCAATGAGGGTCATGCCTTTTCCACTTGGCTTCACAGGATCAAACTTAATGTAGAATTTCATGCTAAAGGATTCCAAAAGCCACGGGAAACGTAATTCAACAAGAGCTGTATCATCAGTTAGGTCCAGGCAATGCGTTTGACCAGGGGCTGATAGTGGTTTAGCTGCAATCATCTGGTCATATCTGGGATAGGTCGCCCAAAAGTAGCATTCATCCATTGGGAGGCACAGGTCTTCTCCTGCAATGGCTGAAACAAAGAAATGGAAATTTCAGGTAGCTACACTCACCTGCCCCTTACTCGCCTGCTCCTCTGAAGGGCCCAGGTTCAATCCTGGTCATCCTTCATGAGTGACATCTCAGCTAAACATCATTAGAATAAGATGTTAATTGGTGGTCCCTAGTACTTGCTATCTATGCAGGGACAAGTAAAAGACACCACCACAAAGCATTATAACTACTATTTTTAAGAGCTTTTGTAATAACGTAACAAAAAAAAGCAGAGTATATCATAAAACTTTCGAAAAACAATATTATTACAAAATGAAAGCGTACAGTTACCTGTTCTACAAAAAAAAGTGATGAGAGAAAACACAAAATACAGCTTCATTCTTGATGTCATATCAGTGAATGCTTTGTCTGTGACAATAGCCTTATAGATGTAGGCGGCAAGCTATGAAAACTGTTCGAACAGCTGTGAAATTAATGCTGCCATGAATAATTCCAATTTTTCCAAAACAACAAATTTGCATAAAGACATTAAAGTGCCCCATGCTTGAAAACGTTTGATCAACAATAACGTAACTCAAAGAGTAAATAAATGTATCAGGCAAACTGTAGTATTGTTTATTAAGACCTCTTATTTTATTGCTGGTAGAGGGTCCACAAAAATAGGTTTACCCATGGGAAAGGTTGCACAGTCAGTCAGGCATGTTGATTTGGCTAGTAATAAACACTTCCTGTTTAATGCATAATCAACAGCGGACAAGACCAGTTACCCACTTCAGACGATAAAACAAATGTCATTCTTTTTTAACATAACATGAGTAAAACATTTGATACAGTCCCAAACTTAATCATTGTTGTATAAGTTCGCTTTATTTCCTAAATTATTTCCAAAATTAAAACCATACAATATTAAGTGGTTATCACGGATAAGAGCTCCGTATGTCTATGTATGAAAATGTTTTTTTCACTCTTTTTCACCCCTGGCCATACTCTTGCTAATCCGTAGGAGGGGGCAATAATTATTGAAATGCTTAAAATTTTGGCACACATACTAATACGAGTAAATTGTTTATATTACTTACGTAAATTGCTCGGGAGTCAGTCACTGAGCATTCTACGTACGTTCTACGTACGTTCTACATACGTTCTAAGTACAATCTTTGTACAATCTACATACTTAGCCATACGTAGCCACTGTCCATACCTATAAACTTGCCATTCACTCGCATCCACTCGTAGAATTCTTGTAAAATGCTCGGCGGACATCTGTCGCACATCCGTTGCATACAAGTGGTCTTCGGTGCTTATCCTTAGAGCGTTCTACGGATGTCCGGCGAGCGTTTTACAGACGTCCAGTGAGCGATCTATGATTGCCCCACGTACGCTCATAGAAAGAAGTTATACGTGATTAACAGAGCCACGAGTGAGCACGTATAGCCAATTTTTGATGTACGTGGTCATACGTAGGTCTTCTCGTGATAGTGTGAATGCCCCTTAACAATGTTGATCATTTGTATGAACAGCAGACAGCTCAAAAAGTCAAGAATCACGCTCTTATTCTCTGTTACCACCTACAATTTTGTGCCGAACTATCACAAATTATGAATGGGCAAATTTCCTGGTTTTTTACCAGTGTTGTCCAATAATAATAATAGGTATATGCATAACCTACAAAATTCCACAATCAATTTTCTTGAGGTGCGACAAACTCTTTATATGATCTCACTACAAACCCCTACTACAAGCCTACAAACTACTACAAATTTTTACAAACTCCTACGCACGTCTATGACCAATGACAATCTTCTACCACGTACCATCAATGACATCTTACAATGTCCGACGAAGTCCTACGAGTCCATAGAAAGATTTGTACCAGCTTTCCAAGAACTGTGATGAACTATGACGATTAGCTACGAAGTTTTATGATGTCTGATGAACTTGTCACTCAATTAATAGTTTTTGGAGGCAAGGTGGGAACGGGGTTTCACTACAGGTCACCAAATGGCCTATCTTAATACTAAAGTGTTAAGCCCAGCTCACACCTTCACAATTATGGTGCTGATTATCCACGATCTCAAAATCATAATTCTTGCCCTGTAATTAATAATTACGCCACAATTAACGTTAATTGGCTACAACCTTGCTAGGAAAAGCAACTGCCAAACTAGTATTTTTTTTCACTGTATCTCACATTTTCATAATATAATCTATGATCCCACTTAGCCACAAATTATTTATCTTTTGCTTGCCTAACTTCACTGCAACATACCACACTTGTGTTACTCCATAAAACCGTGAAAAGTTTGCCTGAAGTGCAAGTTGTAACAGATAGTATGATATAGCAAAATGTCATGCTTCAGTGGCTCAGCCCCTATAGATTTCAGTACTATTGTTAAATTAAATAACAGGCTTTAATCCTAATTAGGTAAGCTATGTAGCCCTTGTGTGAAACTACACACAATAACAGACATAAGTGCAACAGCTGTGTATCTTGAGCACTTGAGGTCTGTGATGTTTAATGCTGTTTCAGATCTCAACAACCGAGTGTTGCTGTCTTGGTCAACCTATTGCTGTCATGATCAACCTTGTTCCAATGACCAATGTTATTTGATACTTCTTGACACATTTGATACATCTCCATCAAGCTAAGCTTCGTAATTGGTAATGCTTATTACCTTTTGTTTATTATTTGATTGGACCAGAATTCCAGAATTGAAACTTTCCCAGATGGAGCCTTCCCACAGCCATAGTGAAACGCTACCCCAGTCCCTGGCTACCTCCATCATCACTGATTCATCAGCTACAGAAAACCACTGACTGTTCTAAAGTGTGTACAACTGCATGCAATATTTTTCCGCAAGAGCTCAACCATCAACTAACTCTGCTCGATTCCCTGATGCCTTTAGATAGGTCATTTATGTCAGACTATGGTATGGATAAATTAGTATGATAAGCTTTAGGCTTGTCAATATTAACATGTTCATGGCCTGAATGTAAACTTTGAACATTTTCTTGTTTATTTTAAGAATAATTTCATGTTAATCTGTTTTTGCTCGATACTGCTGCACTAAATAAAATATTTATTCGAAAAAAATCTTATCTGCCTGATTTCCACATTTTTCTATTCATTATTGGGAGTTCATGAATAAGTAAGGAAGCAATTATTCACAGCTGTTCAACACCTGTTATGTAATTGAGCAATATAATCACTAGCCTGTATTTAAATTTTGATTTTATCATTGTTTAAATATATACAGATTTTTATTTATATATATATATAAACAATGATAAAATCAAAATTACCATCCGGTAAACTTTACAATTTGGATTTCAGTTATTCAACAGTATGCTCATTCCCTACTCTCTGTATCATTGTCCTTTACAATGAGGCGGATTTAAATTAATTTATATTTGTTTTCTCAAAGTTATTGAACAGTCTGGACTAACAGAAATACCCTCAAATCCAATTATTTTAAAAACTGACTTTTTTAATAAAAGAATATTTCTCGATACATTATTATCATCATCAAATGCTTAACTAATGTAAATGTCATATGTGAATGGATGGCTAACAGCTGTAATTTTGAAACAATCATCAGTCACACGTAACTTTGTCGGCCAGTCGCATGATTGACTCTTAGAGTTTAGGGATGTCATCAGTCAGTTTATTTCTCTACATAACTCTGGCCTAATTGTTTCTTAGAGGTTGATATGTTATTTGACAAGACAAAAAAAAATGAAAAAAAACTTGTGACTTATAGTCATCAGAGGTACCCTATTGTGTTGTTTTATCATGATGTTTGTCACACTGTAATGTTATCTGTCCTGCTGTAATGCTGTCTGTCACTGTCATGCTGTAATGCTGTCTGCAATGATGTTTGTCAAGCTGTCTGTAACAAAATCTGTCATACTCTCTGTAATGCTGTCTGTCATGCAGTGCTGCACTGTTTGTCATACTGACATGCTGTCTGTCTCTACATGTTTTGCTACACTGGAGTGGGTGGTTCATCTGGCTGGCATATATAACAATGACAGCAAATGCAGGCATTGCAGGGGTTCTAGCCTTCCTCCCTGTAATGTGTATGAGTCACAGTCATTGTCATCACCTCATCCCTCTTTCTTTACATAAATCGTGATCTTCATGTTTTCCTGGTAAAATGGTAAGTTATGGATACACAGTTATCTCAGCTTATACCTGTTATGAGCAAGGTATAATGTAGCCTAGAGAAAGCAAGAATTTTTGTCAATAAGTGAAATGTCTTAAATCATATCCTTCCACCCACACATATTGAATCTATCAACTTTTGAAGATTATTTTATCACATAACTCTGATGAGACAGGATAGAATTGTATAAAGTACATGTAATACTTGAGATGTATGGAAATTCTCTTCCGACATGGACTGGAGAGTTTAAAATAAAATACTTTCTACTAGAAATTTAGCCAATCAAATACTGTGGTGAGTGAGTAGGAGATTGTCTCCTAGACATTAGGCTAATAACTGAGTAATCAGCAAACCTTTGTCAAGACTGAAGGAAGCTGGACAAGAAAGAAATCTTAATTAATGTGTCAGAGAAAAATACTAAATTAGAACAAGCTATCAGTCATGCTGTCGATTGTGCTGCCTGTCAGGCTGTTTGTGATGCTGTCTGTCAGCCTGTCTGATGTGCTGTCTGTCAGACTGTTTTTGGT
Source organism: Alitta virens (assembly GCA_932294295.1). Taxonomy (NCBI): domain Eukaryota; kingdom Metazoa; phylum Annelida; class Polychaeta; order Phyllodocida; family Nereididae; genus Alitta; species Alitta virens. Next base: position 34,189,964 of record OW028580.1, read on the forward strand.
GTCTGCCATGCTGGCTGTCATGCTATCTATCAGTCTGTATGTCTTAGAAAACTTGGCAACTGAGAGTCTTCATTGAGGAGAAGTCTGTGATCTAAGTATGTGGGATCCTCTTACATAATAATATCATGCCCATTAGCAAGCATGTGGTAAAACTGGTGTTAGCTCATTTAGCTCATAGCCCTTAGGAAATACTCTCTTACTGGGTGCCTTGGGATATGATAGGCTTATGAGGCCTACTTCTGTTTGCCGAGGCATATTTGGCCCTAGTCTTGTTTGTTCTTGCTCCGAGATACTTGCTAATTTTTGTATTACCCATAGAGGGATCTGTAACCACATGAGGGTAGTAGAGAGTACTGGTTCTATCAGTTCTCCTTAGTATGAACCAAAAATAGAAACCGGGTTTCAACAAAGAAACAATAATAATGCTTGTGTGACATAACATAGTGTAAGTAAGAACAATTGATATAGCTGTGATGTGACTGCATATGCACAACCAACCAGATGAGCTTCTTTTGTTAGCTTAGTGCAGCAATTGAGCAAATGCAGTGGGCATCAACAATTAAACATGTCAGTTACATTTCACTTATATTTTGTGAATTTGATTAATACCTCTACATTTTCACCAATGTTACAACCAATAGCACGTACTGCCAAATTAGCTGATTATTCAGTTTATTTGGAAAAACCCAATCATGCTGACCGTACATAGAACACATACTGGTATTTGTCAACAAGCCTAACGTTATATATGTTGTTTGGTAAATTTGACCTTACTTATATTACAACGTTATGATCAGCGTCCCTGATTTCGAGATTTCAGAGTCGTTTTATATGAAAACTTGAGGTCAGAAACACCCACACATTTATGTACAAAATAAACTTGAAATTTCAAAACCTGGATGAAAACTGAAGGAGCTTTGTAATATAAAATGTATTACAAAGTGACGACGTTAATGATGTCCATGATGTTCTTCTGTGCCTGGTTTTTCGTATTCTGTTTGTATTTGCCAGGCAATATAACTGACCGTGATATTTTTCAGTGATATATGATTATTATACAATGAAAAAGTGATATTAGTTTATTGCACGGTAAGCACCATTGGATGCAACAAGTGTCCTGTAATCCCTGATGCATGTTCAAGTGAGGCAAAAAGCAATGGTGCTTACCCCAAATAAACTAATATCACTATTTCATTTTATAATAATTAAGACCTCTACATTGTTACTGCCATGCCAAAACATTATATCATTTGGTTTTGAGTACTGTATAAACAAACTATTTCATTTCAATTCCAGTTGTAACGGACAATTAAATTAAAAGCAGGCGTGACATTGGAACTATTGAGGTCTCTTGGTAAGGTGTATTATTAATGCAGGTGGTATGTAGAAGAAATTTTTATTAAAGTGACGTTGACATGTGACGTTCAGCATTACAAAATAAATGTATACTTAACTAAATGTCACCCAGTACAGCTTGGGCGTACAGGTCACTATTTACAATCAAAAACAAAATAAATAGTGGCAACAATATTGCATCATGGTTAGTCACTGTTTGTGACGGTAGAATTTCTCTTAAAGTGCAAACTAAGTTTGCAATTAAGAAACTACTGTCCATTAAAAGGCATGTCATAGAATCTCAGTTATGATCAGAATTTTGGAGCATTTTGCAGTTGTCAATAGCCATTGAAGTGTCAAAGTTAGGTTGCAACATTAGCATTGAATAACTTCCTTAATAGAAAGTCAATAAGTGTTGTTCAGTTAAACTAGAATATACTGTAGGAAAGACTGACAGGGGATTAAACTTGGCATAAACGTGTGTTGATGCTACATTTTGTCTGCATATCACTGATGAGAAACACAAAATTGGAACAGCACTTTTCATACAACTTTTATTTTAAGAGAATAAAATGTCTACAATGACCATCAGTAAGTCTGACACTCATCCATTTCTGTCAGTTGGTCACTTCAGCTGACTTAATTGCAGATCAGTAATGTTATATGATATTTATCAATTACCAGTCAGCACTGACAGACAGTTCACCTATCAATACTTTCTGGTAACGAAGTTATTTAAAGTGTGTTCTTTGGAATTTCTCACTATGATGAAGACAGAACAGCAGCCCATTGACTGCCACAAGAAATGCCCATGACAAAGTGACCCAGAAGTCTACTCCTACCCTCTTGTTTTCCCTGTCATTTCTCATATTCCTGCTCTCTGTTTCTGGCTCTCTTGCCTGACCTTCCTCTTCTCCTGCCCTGTCACATTTCTTCTCTTCTGATTAAATTACTTTAAGGATATCTGCAAACATTGTCAAGTTACTTGCCATACACCACGATTGTAGGAAGAAGTGTTTTACAAGGAGACATTTAAATGGGTAAGAACGGTAAGTGATATGGCTGTGTTGATACCATTTTATGAATTCAATAGTTTCTGCTTCGCGAAAATCTATAATATTGTCAAAATATGAGAGATTTTAGTTAATTTATCAGGTAAAAATGATTACCCCAAGGCAACCAAGTTCATATCTGTGTGAAAAAAAAGAAAAACAAACTGATTTGGCACACATCTTTTTATTCATCTTATTTATTGGTGTTGTACCACCAACTCATTCTCTGCGTATAATATATCACCCATAATACAATAACTATATTTTCAAAACACAGTAGAAGTTCTGAGTTTTCTCATTCACTAACAATTAAAAGTATTATATTAACTATATACACACATACTTTGGGTCCAATATTTATACTCATCCATCAGGAGAATATGGAACAACTGGGATCGTATTTAACACAAGCCTTCCTCACTATACCTTGACAAACCTGTTTTCATTGTCTTCAAATAAACAAGAATGCTTCTATTGACTCTCGTGAAGGAAATCACTTTCACCAATAACCCTATTGTGTTCCTTTGACCTCGTCCTTATCCCCTTGATGACGTCACGCCTTGGCTCTCCAGGAATGGAGTCACATTAGTAAGAGAACGTGCTTTGGCAGTCAATGCGCATGCCCAACCGTGATTTATTTGATAGCCTCTAGTCTACCTAACAAACACAAGTCATGGGTCATATTGTTCTTAAGCAAATAAAAGTGAAGACTTCCTGATAAAGCATTATATTGATTATTGGGAAATATGGCTAGAAGGGTTAACTATCGTTTGATCTGATTAGGCATTGGTACATGTTGGAAGTATTGCCACAAAAATAGAATTAACTATCCTATAATATAGTGTCTAGCAGAAAAGTGGTTACACTGACAAACAATGCAAACCTTTCAGTCTTTCAAAGTGCTTCTGCCACGTCACATTGGTTGTTAATGCTAGTATGTTTAAGCAACTCACTGTGTAACCACTAATATGCTACTGAGCAGGCACTCTACTATGATGAAGCAAATTGGTGGAAATACTGATTAAACAATTTTTTTTCGATATGATGAAGCTTTTATGGGAATATTGCCCAAAATGGGTGTTGTTCATTTTATGACAAAATTAACTAGCTTCATATTCAAAACATATGTGTTGTCTACCAATCAGCTTTAGAACAGATAATTTGAGAAAACGATTCACCTGAACCAGCTCATTGAATCCGATTGCTCCATCTGCTGAGCTGATGAATTTGTGTCAGACATCTCCTTGGCTTAATTGAAGACTATGCATCATTCTGCTACAACACAAACACTTCCTGGAGATCATTTGACTTCATTTCCTCAATGAGAACAAGCGTGGAGGAGATTAGGAAGAAATACATTATCCGAGAAAGGAGAATTGTCATTGTTGAATCATCTCAGAGGGACTTAAACAAATCTAGCTCCTTCGAATTAACCTTTTGCCTTCGTTAAATTTGAATAACCTTCACAATTGGTGCAGGTGCTGAGTTGGTATTTAATATTCAGGTTACAAGGTTTAGAGCCCCAACCCAAGCATATTTGTAAAAACCTCAAGTAGCCTAGTTTTTTTATATTGAGCCATTCATGATTTTGCTTCTTTGAGGTATTATTTTATTTTTTGTTTATTAAGTAAATATAAATGTACTGAAATTGGTGCCAATTGAGCAAGAATACTGCTATATTGGACTTGGCAGAGTAATAGATGGCCTATGTCTAGCAGCTGGGCAATTGACCTATCAGTCTGCAAATCAGGTGTCACTTAAAAGTGATCCATCTCATTTCATCTATTTAATAAAATAAAGACTTCCAGATGTGAGATGATGCAGACTGTAATTCCACTGTGGGTCCTGAGTTAAGCCATTCCAGACAGTCTGTTTTTAATTGCTGCTCAATGTAAGATATTGAATTGTAGTCACGTAAAGTATTAGCATAAGGCAACGTCAGAAAGAAGTATGAGTTATGGCAGTAAGCCCATCACTCTAATTAAGACTGCATTGGCATTCCAGGCATTTTAGCAGTTTGTCAGTTGGAAGTATTGCCAAAATAATTAATAGGATAAACAAATGAAATACTCTTATGATAAGACAGTGCTCAAAACATTGTATATCTACAGTGTGTGTATATCAATAGGATAGTACTGGGAGACTTATTTTTACTAATCTCCCATTAAAGAAACTACTCATGATATTTAACTTCTTCTATAGATTTTGAGGATATATTAGTCAATCAAGTTACAATTTTAATACAGAAACCATAAAAGGTGAAACAATCTGGCAAGTAGACAAAATTATGAGAGCACATGAATATAACTAAAGCAAAGAATGAACCTGTGTCAAAGTGGAGGTTCTTGGGGATCTACGTGGATCTATTTGTATATGATATCTAGCTATCAGCCAGAATTTTGATTAGACAGGCTTTTTTAGGAAATACAACCAATAATAGCTAATAATACAGACCACTGATTCAGAAGATACGGAAACAGAAACATGCCAACGACCGGAAATAGCCTCTAAGTAGGTCAACTCCTAACTAGGTCAACAATAGAGGTCAGTGCCCTCTAGGGATGTGGTATTACATTGCAGTAATCATTATAGGACATCTGGATATGCCAGAAAACCAGAGGTGATAAAGGGACCAAAATGTGACTTAACTGACACTGGATTTTGCCTGAAAATAGAATAAATGTCCAATGGAAGATATCATCTGTGGACATGCTGTATTATCTTGTCACATTCCATGGTCATAACACTGAAACGTCAGGGTAGCTTAGCAATGTTTGGGTACATGATCAGTGATTACATGTGACAACATGGTGACATAAGAATCCCATTGGATAAAGCAAAATTGGGTCACTGGGACTTTCATTGATTTGATCAGTAATATTTAGCTACTAGTTTCTGATTCATATACATTTTCTTTGCAACTTACATAACAAAAATTAGCATTAAACTAACAAGAATTTTGCATTCAGGCTAAGAAAAACTTAAGTTTTCGCTACCGTGGGGCCACCTAGAGAGATTCTATTGCGTTAGATAAGAAAAGTGTAAAAAACTATACTATGTCATTTTTCTTAATAATGAAATATAAATATTGATATATGACCTCAGCATTTGGTTCTGTGAATGGGTAGGCTATGCATTGTATGCTTATTGTTTTCAATTTGTCAATAGTGCATGTCCAATATGAGTTTAACATTAAATTTTGAAAATATTCAAAACCAAGTTATTACCTACAGAAATCACATACTAGCCACTTCAATTTAACTTCCCTTGTCTTTGAAGCTGTTTTTCACCTGGCACAACTCTCTTCTGGGCATATGGAAGCCAATAACTTGCATATGTATTCATAGTCATGCACACAGACAGTAGAATCAGTCCTGCATGGTCAACTGTTTACTTTAGACTACATGTTTCAAATTGCAAATCAACTAAATATATATTTTGTATTAAATATTTTCAAAGTACATCAAAACCATTCTTTACTTGCATGATTAGTAACAGATAAACTGAAGAAAATAAATGTGTAAAATTATAATGGAAGTGTTATATCATGCCTGAAATTTAAGAAAACATTTCATAATAACAATACAAGTGTTTCAAAATATTTTAAACTAAAAATATTAAGATGAAAGCTATATTTTAAATGATACAGAACATTAATTATTGAAATATTGAAATCAAAAGACATACATAACTACAACACCAGATCAAAAGATCAATATTACAATACTTTCCATAGAAGGACATTAACTGAAAACTGCTTAAAGTTAAAAATGATAAATAAATTAAATAAAACAGAACATATCATATCTTCTAAATTGCAAACGCATAGTCTTGTTGGATTTGCTCAATATGTCAAACTTTATATAATTAATGGATATCAAATTAACTGTAACATACAGAATTGTTTTACTTGCAATTATATTTAAACACTGTGAAAACACACACCTAATCAAGCGGCCACGAGCCAATTTAGGTGTCTACTAAATAAACCTTAAACCTTAAACATTTAAAATCCACACTCTTTAGAAATGTTCTATGATCACACAGAGATTCCATTTTAATTTCAACAAAGAATTAAACTAGATTTTCAACTCTTTTTTTATTGATATAGTATTGAACTACTTCATAAATCTCTTACTCTCCAAAATGAAAAAAAAAATAAAATCAACAAATTTTTTAGACAATATTTATATAACGCATAGTGGCCTTTGATAAATGATGACCGCCCTGTGATCTTCAACCGGAAGTGAAGAGCAGCAAACCGGAAGTTGCACAGAATACCGCAAAAACAGTACCTAAGACACCATCTTGACCACGTGCACGACATTCCTAACATTTTTGACGTCATATGGAACATTAGCCAATAGGGGATTCGATTGTTTTGTAATATAATATGGAACTAATACATAATGACAACATTTCTAGAATGGAATAGGGAGTGTAAATCGTATTAAAAAAGAGAGATTTGTAAATTCTTTCATACAAAACATGACAATCTGCTAATAGCCATTTCTAAGAAATTTGATACGCAAGGTTTTATAGAGTTAAATGTACCATTGTGTGTTTATGCAACCGATATTTGAGGAGTCATGTCGCTGTAATGGTAAAGTGTTTGAAAATACAATAAGTCATAGTTTTGTCCTAATATCAGTGGTTGTAATTAAAAGATGGTCTTACCATTGATGGGTTTTCATGGCATGAACTGATTCCTGCAATTTAAATATGCCTGCAGTAAAACATAACTTGCAAGTAAAAGTATAGAAATATGTCCTCGCATAATGCAGCCTAATGGTTGTTCTCAAAAAAAATAAAAATGATAAGATAGTTCAGCTACTGAACAAATTTGGTGCAGACACGAATCAGTATTATTTAACATTACACAACTCTATATAAGCAATTCCTGTATTCTAAAGAAGATGTTTCACGCTGTTTGGTTTATTCTAGTTATACTAGAATCTCACTATAAGACCACCTCACTATTATGATCACCAATTCCTTTGGACTCAATCTTTTCTTGCTATTGTATGTTAACTCACCAATAAGACCATCTTGCCATTATAACCAGCATTTCCACTTACATACGACTCACACTGTAAAATAGTTCCTGTAGTATTTACAGCAATGAAGCCCACGCAAGTGTTGGCAAAACCGGAAAACTTCAAGTTATGCACCAGCATGCCATCTTAATCACAAACAAAAACTGAAACCGCAAGAAGTTAATAGGCAAAATCAAGTGACAAAATTAAGTGACACCAATGCGAGACAAATTGCGGCATGTCCGGAATCATTTGAAATCGTGTCACGTCTGACGAAATGCGACAACAGTTCTTGCCCCATTATGCAGCCCATGGATTTGCAGTTTACACAAGATCTCGCGCCTTGCGAGAGTTTGGCGCGATTTCATTAGAGTAACGATTGCCATGGTGATGGATTAACTGCGAAATGTTTCTTGCTCTGAAGGTTTGCCTGATCAATGGCTCCTGCCACACTCGATTTCTTCCCTCTTTCTTACTGAAGCCAAAGAAACAGCTGAGAAGGCTTAGACCGAAAAACTCTTCCTTCTGCTCTGATAGTCTGGTTTGATTTCCAACAAATCGCTGAATTAAGGTCTTTTGTCAGACATCAGCTATTAGTTTGATAGAGTTAGTTATTCTACTTTTAGAATTCGCATCTTCGGCCTGCTGATGAAATCTTCTTTCCCCATTTTCTCATGAAAATGTGTTTTTGATTGAAAGTGAAAGTAAATAATGTCTTTTATGTCTTTATAAAATCCTGTACCTCCAGCATTAAAATTTCAAAAAGAAATGCCTTGTCAGAAGTCTTTTCCATCCATTTTACTTTCGAATTGGCCTCAAATGTGTTTTTGATGGAAACTGAAAGAAAATAATGTATTTCACGTTCTGATAACATTCTGTACCTCCAGCATTAAAATTTCAAAAAGAAAAGCCTTTTCAAAAGTCTTCTGTATTCAATTTACTGTGTTTTTGATGGAAACTGGAAGTATACAGAAATATAATGTTTTTTGCTTCTCCTGTACAATATGCTTATATTATCAGCCATTTATAGTTTAGTGATTTATACTTAATTTTAATGTTTATGCATTTGTTCCATTATCGCTTCCTTTTTCACCAGATGTAAGTGATTTGTGATGAATTGGTTATCGTTGTTTCTGTAATTGAGGAGGTGACTCTTGTGAAGCGATGGCTTGTTTGTCTTAGAGAGCCGCTCCTCACTTGCAACACATTTGTACAATGTACACATTATGTACCTTGTGAACTAGCATTTGAATTTATACTGTCATACTAAGACAGACTCAACCATCAATTCATTAGACCATAAATTTACAATGATAATTGGTATGTAAGGTAAAAGGATCATTAATTCGCCCATGGGGTACAAATTTACTGGTCCCTGCATTGAGATTATTGTAAAAGCAAATATGCCATAGGCATCAAGCTATACCCTGTAACAGTGTATGATGATTCCTTGGGTGATAGTTGTAAATGTATATATATATATGTATATATATATATATATGGTAATAAATATTTTATTTTATTTTATTTGAGGTGGCGTTAATTCAAGGTTAAAAAAGTATAATATTAAGGATAAGAATAAACAGATGATGTATTATAGCTTTGGAATCTAATCAGTAGTTTAAATCGTGAAGTGTCTTTATAACGATGAGTCAATTCTTTTTTATTAAGCACAATTAGCTGTGAGTCACTGGCTTAAATTGCCTGTCAGATGCTGGCTGAGAGTAAATGCAGAATTGTCAGACTATTCGTTCTTTTCCAAGCTGCAAAAACTCAGAACGAAAGACAGACAATCATTTGGAAAAGAAATTGAAACCACAGAGAGAAGTGGAGCAAAGAGGAGAAGGGCAAGCACGTTGTCTTTGCATAATTGGAAAATTATTTCCTCCCAGAAAAAAAAAGACAGGTGTTTAGGGTATCTTACAGGTTGACTGCAGCAAGCCACAAGAGTCTGAGGTTATACAGGTTGCTATTGTGGCCAGATTACTAAAGACTTACTATTAGGCCATTATCATGACCTAATTTTGGGTAGTCTAGTGGTAAGATGACCGCCTATTCCTCTGAAGGACCCAGGCACCCTTCATGAGCATCATCCCAGCTGGATGTCGTTTGGATGAGACGTTTCATTGGTGGTCCCTTGTAGTCAGTGTCTATGCTGAGGAAAGTAAAGATCCCACTTATGGGGTAAATGTGTAACATGGGTGGACTCCTCTTTCTCTCTCACCTCATCAATCAACCCTCGATAGTGGTAAAAACTTGCCTTAGAGGGCTGCACTTCCCATATCTATCTATTTCATAAGATAAGATAACATTTTATTTACAGTGTTACTTAAAATAAGAAGAGGTTTATTTATGGTGTAATGAGAATAACATATCAAATATTTAATTAGATGTTAATCTGAACATACAGATTCTCATATAAAATTGTAAAGGTTTACTCATGGACAACCTGTTTCATTTTGCCATCACTCGCTAACCATTCCCTTACAAGTAAATGTATGGAAATTGTATTTGATCCCTCTATACAAACCTTTCAGCATTAAAGCATCCCCTTCATCTGGCTGCATGTCTAGCAACACAACAACCGAAATCTGATTACCTGTATTTTTGCTACAACTCACTTTGTTCTAAACTCTGATACTGCAAGAAGATAAAAAGTTCCTCAACACAAGATTAAAATGTACAATACAACAGAACATTTATGGTACGCCACAAGACAGATTTTCCTTTTTCAAATAGATGCAATCCATCGACAACAAGAAGATTTGAATGCAAGATATGTATATGAAGAATTTGACACATTGTTAGAAAAACAAAATCTGGCTAAACTTTCGTTACTTTCCGTTTAAATAAAATTTCAGTGTCAAACTAACCTACACACTTTAAAGAACAGATGATAATAACAGGAGGAAACATAGATATTGAATCAGATGTTTACCCAACTTCCTCAACTACAACATGATAGATTTAAATGATATCAAGGCTTGTGTGGTTACTGAAACGTGTTCTGAATCAGTGCTTCAAAGCTTCTAATCAATTTATTTACTAGTTTTTGTCTTAAATGATTTTGTCTGCCACATTCTCTAAAACAATTCCATTAATCACTTACTGAATGAAATGAAAGTCGTCAGATAATGGGATTTAGATTTAGATTAATTTCTATTTAGTTAGCTTTTGTCAGTCTAGTTAATAAGGACTAGTTTAACAAAGTAATGTTTTAGGTGAGCAAGGTCTGTGCCATTGGAAACCAAGTGGTTTCTATGGTAAAAAAGAACCTTGGTAATTTGCTTTATACCACGCTAACAAATAAAGGTACAACTATGTGTTTTAGAACACCCATGGGTGTTGTGAACTACCCCACATGTTCTTTGTGCATGTTGAGGTATTTTGTCTCAACCAAACCCTAAAGAACTGCCTCAGAGGTATTTCAGTTTTAAAAGGTTCTTCAGGGGTGTTAAGCTCAGCTTTAGTCTAGGAAAAATTAAGAAGGAGTGAGAATTGAACTCTGGATGTCCACACAGAAAGCAGCCTCGCTTACCATTGCACCATAGATGCCATTGCTCCTGGTGGTGGTTGAAGGATCAGAATAAAGCAGCAGTTTTATTTATAGTTTCTGTTAGCTGGCATGTAAGTAATGGGCATGAATAGCATCCAACATGAGTTCGAATCCATGATCTGGTTTTATTTTTATTTTGTAGGAGTCTTTTAATATTACTCATTTGATTTAGCGTAATACATATGTGGCGCGCCACGGGAAAAGGGGGCTTACGGGTGGTGACGTCTAACTGCGAAATTGGCGGGAAAATGCAAGCAAGCCACGCGTGTGTAATTATAAAAAAAATTTGGGCCAGTCTTAAGCCTGAAGACTGTTCTGGCCTAGAAAGCACCTGCTGACCTGGATACAATCAAGCTTTTTTTATTTCAATGATCTCAATGATTGACAAAATATTATTTTGTGACATTTTTTGTTGTAAATAGTCTACCATGTAACAAAAAATAGCAACAATACAAAATGTATCAAGAAATAATGGCCCAGACATAAACAATGTCTCAAAATTTTGCCAGGATTGCACTTGACTTGACCTATCACATGTGTTTCTTAAATATATTTATTCATAATAATCATAAATTGACCTCAAAGATATCAGTTCAGTCAGAAATTGGAAAATGATGATTTATTTTCATAATTATTCTAATCTTTTCATTCACTCATTATAACAGGCATGCATTATCCTTTTTTTGTTAAATGCCTCAATGCTACTGAAGCTTAGTCAGCTTACATGACCAACTGGCAGGGGTAGATGTAATGATGAGATGATATAGGCTAGGTGTCCACACTATGGTACACATTTTCCCTAAGGGTGGGGTATTTTACCTCAGCATATACAGGACACCACACCTTTCTTGTTATCTTTTTTTTTTTTACAATATTAGATTTTTTTATTTCAAGTATATTACCCAGGGAGTAAAATAATGGCTAAAGTTTAGTCAGACCGTGCACTCAAATGGCAGGCATGACCTGATTTTGTGTGATTTTTTTGCATATTAGCTGTTTTTTTTTTGCTTTAAATATACCAACTAAACAAATACGAGACAAGGTTTTTTTTTTCTGATGAATCACGATATACTACTTTTAATTATAGCTGTCTTCTTAAAATTATTCAACCCCTACATGCAATCACTCATAAAAGAGCAAATTAGCAAATCTGGGGTTGTTCAAACAGTTCAAATAGTGAATAACAAAAACTGAAAACAAGCAGCTTTAATTGGGTTATTGAGTGCTGGTGTTCCAGTTTTAATCACTGCCTTAAATCATTAGATTCATGTCATTGTCAACTGGAGACATGGCTCAAACAAGAGAATACTCACAAAAACATCAGAGAAGAGATTTTGGCATTGCACAAGCAAGGAAAATGATACAAAAATAGCTAAGATACTGAATATTTCAAAAGACACAGTTGGATGCATTATTTCGCAAATTCAAAGCTAAAGGTACAGTGGCTAATCAACCTGGGTGGGGCAGAAAGAAGAAGTTATCAACAGCTGCTATCAGATTCCTGCATTCACCTGATAAGTGCCGAAAATATCAAATGAAAGTTCCCCAGTATAACCACTATATGACTAGTAGGGTATGTCTGAACAAAAAAAAAAAAGAATTCTGGGTTCAACAATAGCATCTTATCAAATTGCCTGATTAAAGGGATTTAGCATGCATGTGATTGCATAATATTACAGCTGTATATAATAGTTGATTTTCTGCATCTTTTTATTGATATCATTAAATATTCATCTGAAAAAACTTGTGTGATTAATGCATGTGTCTTTTATGTCATGAGAAGAATTAATTATAATGGGGGGCATATTTGCTAGCATGCATGGTCCAGGATACCTCTGTAAGGCACTGTACGCTTGATTCTCCAAAGGTTTGTGATATCAGTGTATCATAGAGTACCAGGGGTTATGAAATGTAGCAAACAACACAAGTTCAGCAATTTTTGCATAATTTCCACAATTATAAAAAAGAAAGGGCAATATATGTCAAAATGAAGCTTCGAAATTTAAAGTATTACGATATAGACATTTTAGAAGACAAATAACATGTGTTTAGGTACACTAGTAGGTGAGACCCCGTTGATACAGGCTTTAGAAAACATGAATTTTTCACAATATTCTATAGTATTTATGGCCATAAGGACACCAAAAGGCACAAATAAAATATTTTAGACATATAATAACAAAGCATGTAGGTGCAGTAGTATTCGAGTACTGCTTTGGAAAAGCAAAATAATCTGTAAAAATGTTTTCCCAAATCCTTCAAACAAAGTTGAGACATGTCAATGAGACTATCAAAAGTCACAACTTGGCCATACAGACTAATAAGATACCAAATTATATCAATGTATATACAATAGCGTTGGAGTTCTGCAGCATGCTAATTTTCAAATTATTGGATGTTTTCTATTCTTGTGCTTTTCCCCACTCATTCCGACTCATATCCAGCCTAATAATTAATAATTTAATTGCAATGCTATAACTATAAAAGCAGGTGATGTTATTGCATGCAGTGGACTTTCAGGAACATTTTGAGACCATTTTCATTAGAAACTCAAAAGAGAACAATAATTTCAGGGGATCCAAAGAAAATGCAAGCCAATTCAAAAAGTCTAATTTTTTAAGGGAATTTTTTTTACAAATCTTGCAATTAAAAAATGTCCAGCCATATGAATTTAATATAACATTGTACCCGACTGTAACTTATTATAATAATCTATATGAGACAATAAAAAAGAGGGGTCACCATGCTTGTTTTCTAGAAAAACTGACCTTTTTATGATGTCCCCCAATTTGTCCAAAATAATACTCAGAGCATCATTAGCTATATACCTAAAGTAGAGCCTTTGAGCTATCATTTGGTATATTTGTCATAATTTTAGAATTAGATCAAAATTAGTGCTGTCCCCTTTTAGTTCTATATGTTCTAACTCTCATATATGGAAGCCTTTTAGTGCCTCATACAACTTTTTTTTTTTGGCGTTTTTGGCCACTTTTTTTTTTTTCGTTTTCACTCAAATGGTTCAAGAAGGAGTTAAATAATATTGCATTTATTCGCAAATATTTGCGTTTATTCGCAAATATTAAAGTTTTTTGCCACATAATTTTTTTTCCGAATTTGTGTTTTTTTGTTACATAATTTTTTTATTCTGCTCAATTGGTTCTAGAAGGAGTTGAATAGTTTTGCGTTTATTCGCAAATGTTTGCGAATAATAGCAAAAAAGATTCAAATGTAATGTAAAAAATATATATATAATTTAGAATAATTTATGTAATGAAAAACACAAACTCAAAAAAATTGCGTATAAAAAAATGCACATGCTGAAAAAAATTATGTTGGATAAAACAAAGTGAAAAAATGTTACGTAGCAAAAATCAAAAAAGATGAACAATCATGTAGCAAAGAACACATAATAACGAATTATTTAGCAAAAGTCACAAATGATAAAAACTGCAAAATAAAATTTTATTTTTGCATAAATGCACCCTGGAAAAAAAAATTATGTAGCCAAAAACACAGATGAAAAAATATCATGTAGCAAAGAATGCATACTGAAAAACAATATGTGGGAAATAACACCAAAAATAATTATGATGTACCAAAAAATGGCAAAAAAAATTATGTAGAAAAAAACGCATATGAAAAAAATTATGTATCAAAAACCGCAAATTAAAAAAGTTATGCAACAAAACCGTAAATTTAAAAAAATTATGTATCAAACAACACAAATCCAAAGAAATATGTATCAAAAAACGCAAGTTAAAAAAAATTTGATTTCTATGCAGCAAAAAACGCAAATCTAAAAAAAATTGTATCAAAAAACACAAATCTAAAAACATTCAGATGCTATGAAGAAAAAAAACTTAAAAAAAAAGGAGTTGTGTGTGGCACTAGTAGGCTTCTATAGTAAGAATATTAACCTCAGCTGGTAGCCCATGTTTGATGCTCAATTGTGTTAAAAATGTTGCACATATAATGATGAAATTCCAGAAAAATTTAGAAAATGTCATGACAAACACAATGCTAGATTTTGGTAATTGTTGGTGAATGAGCAACCGAGATAAAAAACCAAATACAGAGGTTGTTTTTACGTCGGAAACCGGATTTTTAAGACGCCAATTTTAATGTTAAATTTTACAAAAAGTGATTATTGTAGCAGCTCACAATTTTAGTTGAGTATAGAAAAGTTACCTCATTATCACATATCCAAATCACGCAAGTTTTGAACGACAGATAACGAAAATATGCCATAAAACGTAATGCATAGTTTAACAAGTGCCTGTGTCGCTGCTCATTACGTCTCAGTGGTTATGTGCGCGAAAACATCAAATTTTCAAATACCCCAAATGACCACTAAATATTGAGATATCTGGAAATTTTTTACATTTCCATAAACTACACATGTTAGACAATTACTTGCCATCAAAAACTAATTTTTGAAAAATCCACCCATTAGCCCCCTTTTTACATGGTGCGTCACATATATAAAAGGTATTTCAAAAACCTCAAGGTCCCTTAAAATACCATGGTAACGTTCTTCCGAAATACCCTACTGGTGGGTCCAATGTGGGCTTTATAGGATTCTGTATTTGTGACAAGCCGAAAAACCCAGTTTGGTTCTACATGTGCACCTTTTTTTCTTAGAATACACATACTCTTCAATGGCATCTCTCTTTCAGTTTTGTCCCATTATATGAACTTGATCAGAGAGTATTTTCTGTAGTTTCAATGGTTGCCAAATTGGAAATGAAGTTGCAGAACATGAGAGAATTGAAGACAAAATTGGGACCAATTTTTCTCCACCTTACTTCAGAGTCTGGCCTATACATTACGTGGAAGATTGGAGAATTAGTTTTGAACCCAACATCAACACTATACTTTGTCAGTCGCTCTTTTGAAGCTGCTCATTAAAGTTTGAATGAATTCAATCAGCCGTTTCAGACCAAGAAAAATAACTCCCTCAAACTCAAATTGAAAAAAAAGTCATTCATACTAATCTTACAGAGATGTAACCCTCAAAGAGAACTATTTGTAAAGGAGCCAAAATTACAAAAGTTCAAGTTAAATCGTTTATTCACCATATGTCAGCTCAATGATACTGTGTAACTAGCTATATTTCACACTATTCTTTTTGACATTGAGATCAAATTGGTGTTTCTTGTTTTATGAAATCCAAAACCTCATTGTAATATTTTTATTATTTTTTTTGTATATCTGTATCCTCTTTGATACAATCTCTTGACAAACATTGAGATAAAAATACAAAAATTCTGCCACATATGCCATAGTGCTGCATCATATATAAGTTTTTACTGATAGCATCTGGTTTGAAAGCATATACTGACCATGGTACAGTCCTGCAATATATAATATACATAGTCTGTTGCGTCTGAATGTTTCCTCACAAAACTTGCACGAATATCTCACTGGAATTGACTTTGCCAATTCTACACAACCCCTACATACTTTAGTGTTGAATTTCATCAACGACAGATAACCATTTGGGAAATCAAGGGCTGACCACATACACTGTACTTGCCTCAACAGAGCAGAATTTGAAGTGCAAGACTTTCACGTATCTGTTAATGGAAGACTAAGCTTAGGCGATGCACTGAATACAATATAATATGTCCCTTACAGCACCTGAGCACTATGGAAAGTGTACAGCAAGCAATGGAAAGTGGCAAAGACTTTTGCATGGCTTTCTACAGTGGCTCTCAAAAGTATACCAACCCATTTAGTACAGTGTACATATACTGTGCTTTTCATGTTCAGTGTGCAGGGTGGGGGCCTAGCTCAGTGGTAGCGTGCTTGGCTTCCAACCACTGGGTCCTGGGTACAATACCCAAGTAGGATGGTTGTGTCATCCTTCATTTCATTGCAATGGACCCTGCCTGTTCTAATTAACCCACCCAACCATGTCTAGTTTGCTTTGTTTCATTAACATTATGGTTTCTTGATAGAATAGAGTAGAATGGAATAGAATAGTATAGAATAAAATAGAATAGAAGAGAGTAGAATTTTATCAGCATTGGCAACTGAAAGTTGAATTAACTTGAATTATTGTACAATATGTAAAACATGCAAAAGGATAAAAATAATTTGACATATAAAATTGAATTGTATATAAGAATAAAAACACTATTTGAAATAAAGTTACCTAAATATAAAGTTAAAGTAAAGAAGTACAATTATTTACGGGACTCGAACATATTCATCATCTCATCCTTCACCATGCAGATGAATCGTGACAGAATAGCATTGAAGTTGTAAACAGGATTCAAGTGTAAGTGTGAAAAACAAAAATACTCAAAGATCATCTCTATCTCAGTGCAAGAGAATCTGATAAGCTGCACAAAAATATGGTCACAATTTCTTGCTCGGTGCAAGTTATGCTGATATATTTGCTGTTTGTTCAGGTCACGTTGATGCAATTTGCACCATACATTTCCTTGATGTTGCAGACAGTATTAATTTCCACACTTGGTGTAGTGCTATGCATGGGTCCAAGAATAGAGTGATCTAATTATTTGTAAGAGTGCGTAGGGGAACTCCAGAGAACATAACAACCCAGACCTTGAGCTCTGAATAAGGTTCTCTCAACACCAAGTCTCGCCTCATACTCTACATCGAGAAATTCTGTGCAAAGAACTGACAACTTTGCATTCAATAATACCATACCCCTTTGAAAGCTAATTGGCTTAACACGAGCAGATTTTACACCAAATTCATGTCTGAGCATTTCAAGAAGGATTTCATTGAATTCCGACTGGTACGTACAGATTGTTTATGTTAAAACGGTGAAGGAGTGTGATATTGCGAGGTATATTCAGTTGATTTGTTTTATTACTCAGTAAGTGAAGTGGTTTTAAAGTTTATATACTGGACCTATACTAAATGCTGACTGCCATTATAAATTGCAATTTATCCGCTATTACCAAATTCTTAAAATGCTTAAAAATATTTGGAACAAGATAAGTTGTTCGTATGATGGGTTCAGTGCAGTATAGCATACCCAAATGTATGGTGTTCGCAGAAGTTTGAAGTACACAATTAGAATAACATTTGTGTAGACTAGTCGAATATGAAAACCGCCGCCCTTTGTTTGTGGTGTAATACATTGAATTGAAGCTTTTGACGTCGTATGCTCAGCAACGAGACTCGCTAAATACGTATAAATCTGGGTCCGCTTTGCTGCACTTTTTCCCGTAACATATATACTGGAATAATGACTGCAACATGATTATCACACACAATTCCAAATAAATAGATATATGAATTAAATTAAGAAAAGTAAGTGTCAGAAAATTGGTAAGGTAAGTCACATTATTTCATCTCTTTGTCTGTTTAAATGCAGTCAGTACGAAGCGTCATTTGTACTGCCTCTGACATGGTGAATCCCTTGCTCCTACAAAGTATTCCGCTGAATACTTTAGGCACTTGCACAGGCGTAGGTCCTTCCTACTGGAGCTAAGCTGATGATGAGAGGCACTGCTCTCCCATGTTGAGTGCCTCATAACACTAGTCACTATTCTTAAGAAACACTGCGTGAATGGTTAATGAGCACACTGGCAACTTTTTACCTCTCACTGTACCATGGGAATGAATGGATCAAAATCTCTTTTGTTACTTTCTTTGTATTGTTAAGTGAGTTAATTATTTTAGAAGTTAGGTAACTCTCATGCAGCAAAT
This sequence comes from Alitta virens, assembly GCA_932294295.1. Lineage (NCBI taxonomy): Eukaryota > Metazoa > Annelida > Polychaeta > Phyllodocida > Nereididae > Alitta > Alitta virens. Next base: position 34,208,632 of record OW028580.1, read on the forward strand.
CCTTAAGAAGTTGGTAAGTCTCGTGCAGCAAATTATATAGAGTGTATGGTATACGCTAGATCTTCGACTATAAAGACAGACAGACAGCCATACATCGTCGGTCATTCAATATTTGGATATACTGAATGCATCATACACAAATATTTACTATTTGACAATGTTTTTGTTTTTCTAAACACATTTACCGACAGACACAACACAGAATATCCATTTGTGCTTACGTCATGTTTGCTTTGAAGATATTCTGGGAATATTGGTACAAGTCCAATGAATATTTTCCATAGTAGCCTTTGCCAAGTCTGTGCTAAGAATACTTTTAACAAATCATTCAACCCTACTTTATACTTTCAAAATAGAAATATGTCCCTTTCATAATGGTTCATAAAATTCACACTCCTATGGCAAAAGGTGTGTCCTCTAACTGTACCGGCCAAATGCTCACAATGATAACTGAATATTACGGAATCTCTTTCAGATCTTGTACAGCTGCACACAAGAGAACGCCAAGGTTTAAGATTGGACCGTATCCATCAGCGATTCAAAGTGCCATTTACCATAAGGAAGACATTAGCGGGCCGATCATTCAGTATAGCAGCTCCTGCTTGGTGCAGTGAAATTCCAAATTATCAAACTTTCTCACTCTACAAAAACTGCAAACATTCCTATTTGACCAATTTTAATTTATATTATTAGTACTGTCAATTTTAATCATATATATTTCATCTATCATTTTTAGTTTAATTTTCAAATTCTACGGCGCTTCTGATGATTTCAACTTTTCCGAAAGTAGCACTATATAAATAAATTATTTGTATTTTGTAATGCCATTTGATACAATCGCTAATTTATACAGTTTGCAACAAAATCATCTCATTGACTGATGACAGTACGCTGATGTTGTTGATGAGTTTTATTAAGTCTGTACTGGTAGCCATTTCACCTTGATCAACAAATGTCTAAAACTAAAATCAGTGACCTCCTGGTTACTTAGCAACTCACATTCCATGAGTCAAACTCACTAATCAACTATTTTGGAGTGCTAATACTCACATTAATGTCATTTGACCTAATTTGCCATTCCTTCTGTACAATATATACATGTATTGATGAGTGGCACAGCCTTGGTTGCAGCTAGATGTTGGATTTTTCACAATATAGCATGATTTAAAAAAATATTCATTATATGGTACAATGTATGCAGCAGCTCACCTCAAACTCCTTCCTTCTGATTCGTTCCGAGTATGCAACCCGGCATTCAAACGCTTTGTCAGCGAGCGCCATGGTAATGAAACTCATTCCAAAGCTGCTGTATCTGTAGGGACAGGTACTCACTCTCTGCTGGGTTGACTGTAGCGATGAGGACTAAAAGTGGCTTGCTGAAGACCCCTGTCTCTTCAGATTGGGTGTCAAGCACTCAACCACTTCACTAGCTGCTCCTCCACAATAAAAAGTATATCTTGTGTATCTAGTCTTTGATTTAATTCATTAATTGGATACTGATTAAGTTTCAATCCCATGCACTACAATATCAATGTATTTGAAGCTGGTTACCATCAGCCACTCTAGCCAACAGGTGATTACAATTTTGAGAAGTTATGCCTAACACATTGTATGCACGTATATTCCTTAGTGAATATGAGAACACCCGACACAACATTCAAACTGTAATTCATACATTTCATCTCTACCCTTGCCATCAACACTTACAGCACAGCACTTAAGACCTGTCCGTTCAGAAATATGGCGTAGGGAGTTACTGCCAACATCTCGGCAGTTCTCATAACTGTGACATTTCAAAAGTGAATACACCAGAAGTTGCCAATGAAAACCAGCGAAGTAACATCTTCCCCGACGGCATAAAAAATTCAATGTGAAGGTTTTTAGCTAATGGCTATGTCTGTAACGCCTTAGAGGTCCAGTTATGGGCTGTGGTGTCAGGACCCAAGAGAGCTCTAGAGGAGAAGTGATGCATGGTTGAGATATTCTTTGAAGTTTTTACGTAATGTTACTTCTTGTGCAAATATAAAGATCTTCAGCAGCTCTCAGTCTGTATTAACCTTACAGGAGCAACACCAAGCAATGTCAAAATGGATATTTTTGCTAAACATATTGTGAATTTGTATAAATTAATAACTACTAGATAAGTTGAGATGAAATTTTATTTTAAGTCGGTGGTGACATAAAAACAATACAACACAAGCTAAAAGCTTTTCGCCGACAGAAAATATAACAAAAAAAGGTGAAATATTTACAAATGAGCGAGTGAAATGAAATATGTAGTTAAATACCATTAAAACTTATTACAAGGAATTTCTTTTACAGAGAATACAGTTCTTTTACAGAGAATACAGTTGCCACATTGACAGGTACTAAGGATATTGCTTCTTCTTAATGAGTCTTTTAAATTGCAAGAACAATGTTCAGATGTACTGGTATAAGTACATCAGACACATTATCTGAAAAGCAAATGTGTACTTATTCAAAGAACTGTTCTAATGGTTGCAAATGTTTAGAATACTTAAAAATGCAATTATTGTTTTTCAGTGTTATGCAATACATGTTTTCTTGGTTATACAGTTATTATTAAAAACATAGCACCGTCTTATGCATGCAATTGGGGATGTTGTGGCAAATACTACATGGCCAAATGTGCCACGTGCGTTTTTAATGCGTTTATTTAAACGCATGGAAAACGAACGTGGCACATTTGGCCATGTAGGGATATGGCCATTGGCCAACTTGGGTGGACAACTTTACATCACTCCGATTGTTGTCTCTCAAACATCCCCTCAATGTAGAAGTTTCATATTAGGTGTTAAAATTTGTTTTTCTGGTCTTAGCGCAATTGGTGACAATTGTGGTTTTCTGTTGTAAAAGCAGTAAGTTTGGTAAATTGAATATAGGACTACTTTTATTTAGCTCTAGGACTTTAACTCAGATTTAACAAACTACGTGTGCAATGTGCAATGTAAGAAATTAGAAGTTATAAATTTGATTGAGCAAACACTCCATTCAAAACTCTCACTAGACCCCCAGACTAGCTTGGTAAGATTAGACTAAACCTAGAGCACCTACATTATTGATTCTGAGTTAGTACAGCGAGAGGAAAGCAATCAGTTAGAGGTACAAACAATGACTAGTCACTCATAAAGTGATTGAAATGATTGATCAGCAAAGGGCCCTTACAAGTCTCGCTGACTTTGATGGATGTATGACCGGAAGTAAACTAACGCCCTCTCACGAATCTCCATGACGTTAATAACACTCGTTAGGTGGAGGCTGTCACTTTGCTTGTCACTCTTGAAAATAGATTAAGTTGACCCCCAGAATGGAAGAGAAATGAGAAAACAATACAATACAATTATGTACTGTTTCAGGAACAAGAAGATGTATTCTATAAACAACAAAATTTCCCTTGTATCCATTACATACACAAAGAAAACTTCATCCATGGAAGTAAATATGCCATGGTGTGGATTCCTAGTTCTAGACATCATCATATCATCAATCAACCATGTAAAGCTCGTGTACAACTGCTGAAATTTAGTAAAAAGGTCTGTAATATAGACTCAAGATTCAAGACGAATTTATTTGAACTCATATATTAATAGTTACAACTTATGATTCAACATAACATTTTCAGTGTATGGAATGCCAGTGGGAACCCTTGAAGACACATGCTATTGCTATCAAGAGATCCATGCAAAGCATCATTATTATCGTTGTAATAATTGTGTTGAATCCTCTTTTAAGCTTTTCTTCTTCATCCTTGACATCACGAGGGTTTTAGATCCACTGATTGGTCAATTATGTAATCTGCAACACTGCTGCAATCAGAAACAGTCAACCTTATACTGGATGTAGTCAAACAAACTGTTAACTACTAAACCTCTTTAATTAAGCTTCATTATGTCAGATAGGCAATTACAATGCTATTTTGTTTGGCTTGAGTATTGTTATGTTTCTTTAGGAAATGAAGCATGAAAGTTATGCAAACACAACTGTGACATCATGTTCTCAGAATAAAATGGACACTGAAAAGCGATTCTACGATATTACACCGATAATAATGATAGATAATTTGTCTGAAGTATTCATTCTGTAATTATGAGAGCCATTGGAAAAGCTCATCGTGTTATTTAATAAGGACTTTACAAAAGGAAAAGTGAGGATGGAATATGCATGTTAACACTAATGACAGAGATTAATCATCCAGTTCACTTTTGTCAACAAGCTCTTTGCACTCAGTTTAACAAGTAGAACAGCATGTGGAGTTCTTGAGAGCTGGACAAGGGGAAATGTTGCTAAGAGCCAGGATTGATGTTTTCAGCAAACACAGATGAAGTGGTTCAATTTCTGAAATGGGTTTCAGCAAAAACTACAAGGTCCCAAAGCCACAGACCCTTGGCTAAAACAGACAGCTGAACAGAGCGTGCAGAACAAATTGCAACATTACCAGAGCGCCTATCATGTCAACCCAAAAGTGTAGTTCCTTTTCTTTAATTTGTTTTATAACGATTTAAAAGCTTGTGAGAAGCTGGAGGTGTATCTAACCCAAAACAGAAGCCCTTTGTGTCCAATTAGAAGCATACCATTAACTAATTAAGCATTTGAACATAGATCAAGCCTGAATTGCAGTGATGAAACATGGGTCAAATTTAGTCACAAAGATAAAACATTTGCAGATGTTCATCCCATATTGTCATAAGTATTTGCCAGACTGTAATCTGAGGCAGTTCATCATTGAGAAATTCAAATCATAACCACTACTGAACTGTATTGTTCAGTGTAATCTCAAACTCTCAATGCCACTGGACTTCAACTAACTCAGCTTACATAACCAGTTGCCCAGGCAGTACATGTAATTATTATGACATGATAAAACTTGGCAGCCCATAGTTCAAGATTTGATTGACCATACTATCATTATTACATGTACATAATCACAATTATACATACAAATCTATCTGGCAGCCAAAAGGCATATGTGACTTTTATAAATAAGAAAATAACAAATTTACATTAATCATAACTAATCAATTACAGTGTAGCATTTGAATTCTCACATATTATGTATCACAGTAAAATTCTCATTAGGTCATTGATGATTGCCATTAACATTTGGTCAAATATAAATTACACAAAAAGTCACATTAATTTTGTAGTCTGGTAATATTTCACTTTACATAACCATTGTTGCAGCAAAGAAATGTTGAAATACATATTACTTGCAATACTAACTATTTTGAACTTGTACCTTACTCGCAGCATTTTTGGTATGGCTATTTACAAAGCTGCATTAAAATTTTCCTACTTTAAATTTTCACGACATCCTGCTAAACCCTGCAAAATATGCTCAATAATGTGTCAGTCACTCCAGTCATGACAAATCACCTTGAACTGGACACTCCACATTAAATTGTTTATTCTGTCTGAGAAGATGTTGCTTAGCTGGTTATCATTGGTAACTTCTGGTGTATTTACTTTTGAAATGTCACAGTTATGAGAATTGCAAAGATGTTGGGGCCAACTCCCTGGGCTATATTTCAAAATGGACAGGTTTAAAGTGCTGTGCTGTAAGTCTTGACGGCAAAGTTAGAGATGACATGTTTGAATAACAGTTTGAATATGAATGGTGAGTAAGTTCATGACATTGTGTGGTTGTATGATTATGGTATTATTAAAGAGTCATAACTGAATTTGAATTACAGCTGTATGATTAAGCATCCTAAATGAGTACTTGCCAAAATATTAAAACAAAACAAACAACAAATACAATAGTTATTAGACAGGGTAGAACTCAGACTTATAGAAAGATGTCTGTCCTGTCTGCAGTAAAGAAGCAACTTGTTCTGTCATCTGTCTCCTTTTAAGTAGCCCAAAGTCTTGGGTATGCATTTTTCTTGTCAGTATCACAACTCAATTAGTACCATGTGCAGCATGCATTTCTGTATGTCTGAAACATCTATTGTAGACCCTCATATTCTCACTTCATATATCTCCTATTTCTGGTCCTTTTCTGATCAGGTCCTCGAATAACTTATAGCCAGGCGAGGGAGTTACCAACTTCCAAAGGGATTACCTCCTCTAACAATACAAAGGAGGTAACAAAAGAGACTACTTTTGATCCATTGATCCCAGTAGCACCATCAGCTGTAAAAAGTTGCCAGTGTGCTGATTAACCATTCACGCAGTATTTCTTATGAATAGTGTCTAGTGTTATGAGGCACTCAACATGGGAGAGCAGTGCCTCTCATCATCAGCTTAGCTCCAGTAGGAATGACCTACGCCTGTGCAAATGCCCAAAGTATGCAGCGGAATACTTTGTTGGAGGATGGGATTCACCATGCCAGAAGCAAAGCAGGGTATCAGACTCCTTCTATCAATGTTATTTGCCGCAATAAAAAAGAAAGTTACCACATAAAACTGCAGGGTGTGTTAAGTGTCATGTGCTTCGTACTGTCCAGACATTTTTCAAATGCATTGTCACTTCAAAATGTCAATTGAAAGAGATGGAAAGTCAGTATAGATACGATATGAACTGAAGTTCTCAAACTTTGTATGAATATTGTAATCTCAATTGGTTATAATTTCATTATCTATATCACTTATATAAAAATAAAAATTTAATCGGCTTGCCTCTTGTATGCATAAGACAAAAGTAAAGTGGCACTTCTTTACAATAACACAATGTTAAAAAAAACTTGCCAGATTATTCAAATTAAGAAACCAAATTAGCCTTTTTTTCCAAATGAGCACCCTTTCCGGAGTAATCCAGACTTCCTCGGAATCTCAAATTGAAAAGGGGTTGTAATCAAAGACACAATCACAGATAAAGGCAAACTCCCCGGAGGTTTCAAATGGTGTCCAAATTGCATAACATGCTCAGTTGAGTGTGCCCGGTGGGGTCCTCATCAAAGAAACTTTGCAAGAGGAGAGGAATCTGTTGACCCACAAAGAAGATAAGATTACATTCATTATTAATCAACTTAGATAAGCAATGCATGACTGGTTGATTATTTGGGTTTATCAGTCTACAAGTTTTCTTCCTCCAGTACATTTCCTGGTGTGATTTTATGGTTATACATTTCAGTTTATGTAAGACTAGTTTCTCACACAATGAATTAATATTTTTGTTATTTGCAAGCATGCTATAATTACTGTTTATAAATAGTTATATGTGCAATTTGTCTGATAATTTCCTTGAAAGTTTATTCAAAGACTGGTGAATCATAAAAAACCATCAAAGTTTGATTATTTTGCACAAGATACATGTACAACCCAACATATTTTATAGAGCAATACATACAATCTACAATCAAATGAAACTAAAAAGATTTATTACTATGTGTTCAATTTTGTATTTTCTTCATGTTTAATCCATTACCTATAAAATGACTTGCCGCTTTGAATGAAAAGTTGCCTTTCTTTAGCACAAAACGTGGGAGGTACGTAGGAGTCACTCTTGAGAGAGCCCAATACGAAGCCCAGGGCAAAGGTCATTCTATAGAGCGCTCCTACTCACCTCTTACGACCAATCAGATTTCTCAATCCTGGCCCCATAGCACATGGACAAGTAAGGGAATGAACGCTGCCCCTTGCCTCAAAGAAAAAAGACGGTGCAAATTGCATCAACGTGACCTGAACAGACAGCAAATGTATCAGCATAACTTGCACCGAGCAAGAAATTGTGGCCATATTTTGTGCAGCTTATCAGATTCCCTTGCTACAAAGGCTAGGAGACTACGATGAGACCATCCTTCAAAGGAAAGTGTCAATTTTGTTCGGTGTAGGATTTCTAGCTCCAGACTTCTCCCGCAAGAAACTCTAAAGATGTGGAAACAGCCTTCTTTCGATTGCAATGATCTGACAAATGTTTAAACTATAATTTTGCAAAAAGTCAGGGTATGATGATTAGAAATAATTAGAATGAACTGCCAATACATTATCTTAATGTTGTTGTCAGCTTAATGTTGTTGACAACTTGTTGTTGTTGACAGATTGTTGTTGTTGACAGCTTAACGTTGTTGACAGCTTAATGTCGTTGACAGCTTTTGGAGAGTGACAAGTTTTAGAAGTTGAAGTATAGTTATCTAAAATTTGGCTGTAATCACCAAAGGGTCTCTCACATCGGGAGTTGTAAGTGAACAAGATGGTCAGGAAATAACTGTATATGGCACAAGTCAGATTCTTACCTACGTGAGCAAGTGTTTAGACGTACAACAAGAGAATTGCAAGCAATTTTATTGTCATAGTATGCAGTCCATCACTCAAGCCAAGCCAAGTCTGCCATTTAAACATCAGTGAAAGTCGTGTACTTCAAATTCTGCTTTAAACAGGCAGGGTATGTGTTCAGCACTTGATTTCCCAAATGGAGATCTGCTATTGATGTAATTCAACACACAAGTGAGTAGAATTGGCAAAGGCACTTTAGTTACACTCTTACAAAAGTTATCCAGCAAGGTTTGATCGAAGAAAATAAAAAATGCAAGGAAATGTATCTCGTCATGGATGGGTCAATGTGTATCAGTCATATATGACTGTAATGTCTAAGTCTAATAACTTAAACAAATTTTAATGTAAACCTCATTATTTCTTTGAGCACAAGACATTTGAATTTATTCATTATGAGAAAACGTTGCACTTTCGATGGGTGCCTGGTAGGCACTGCCTACTACCCTGCAAACACAACATATTTTGAATATTATTAGCACTCATTCATTGGGACAATATTTTTCCGAAACGGATTGTGTAAATGTTGAGACAACATTGTATAATATATTTTACATGGTGAAACTATTTTGATGATGTTTCGTAATGATATGATTCATGATATTGCTGCAAGCATCTCTCGGGTCCACACTTTCATATTGTTACATTATGCTCAGATAACATCGTCACAACGTAGTTAGAATGATTTTCTGAATGTTGCAACAATATCTGTGCCATGTTTGTTAGCTACAAAGTTCTGAATGAGTTATCAAAATATTTTCTGCCATTATTTCCATAATGTTTTGTGATAATATGATTAATGATGTTGCTGCAAGCATTTCCAGGGTCCACATTTTTATATTGTTTTACAATATGTTCAGAAATATTGTCACAACTTTAGTTAAATGATGATATGGATTGTGTGTTTGTTTCTTTTAATTATAATTAAAAACATTGCTGCATTTCACCTTATGAAAATATTAATTTCAATTTACAAGCACCATCTAGGGATTATATTCATCTGGTAGCCATTTTGATGTGGCGAGAGTTTTCAAGTCAGCAACAAAAACCAGGAACATCTGCGATAGGTTGATATTTTTATCTTTTTGTGTAGCATTGCCAGTGATCAGTCATTGTAGAAAACACATGAAGATTAATTCCCTTCAAAATGTGAATTTTTTTTAGCCCAGTCAGCCCCTAAAGAATTTGCAACATCATAAGTGTATTTCAACACATGGACTGATTTTATGCAAATGTAAATAGTTCATGCTGAGTTTCAACTTGAACTGCTTTTTAAATAATTTTTTGAGAGGTTTATACTGTTGTAGAAGTGAACCTAATCATGAGCCTGACTCACAACAAGATACAATATGGAGAGATACATCACCTTGAATGCCCACCCACTATTGCCATTTCCCTTTTTAGTATAGAAAGAAATAATTGCAATTTTGTTGAAGTTGATAACTTCCAGATACTGATCAAATGTTCATTTGAAAATAAAGATTTTCTCTCCTAATTCCAGACATGTTGTTGTTACATTTCATATATCATACCTGAATCATGATATGAAATAGGGTGAAAATCGTTTTTCTTATATTTAGAAAATATTGCTTCAAAGTGTTTAGGGTCCACAATTCAATCTAGTGACAATATGTTCTGCAAAGTAGTCACTATATGTGTTCAAAAAATAATATCAATGTCATGAGTATCTGGTGGCTATGTTTCAGGGAATCATATTCAATAATGCGTCTGCTGTGGACACTTTAATGTGTTGACAATATGATCTGTGATACTCTCAAAATCTTAGTTTAACATTGCAATGCTGTGAAAATATTCTCACAATATTGAATTGGAAGGATTATTTAAATAATAATCTAAATGTTCTCACAATATTTTCATAAATTATCTGGGAATTATTATCAGGAAAGTTGCCACACTTTTCTGGGGTCCATGCATACTTTCATACTGTACAATACCAGATTGTCACAATATACTGGTGTTTGCAGGGTATACCTAGGAATATGATAGCCTAAATGACCAAAAGCGGATCAAATCTTCTTGCATCTACTACATTTTATAGATTATATTTCTTGTTTTTATCGTCAGCACCAATTGAAAAAACGTTTTTACAGATATTGTATTGCTGATTGAATATATTCAAAAATTCTATAGATTAGACTAGCAGCTTATTATAATAAATATTCCAGCGCATTATCATTGATTATCCTATACATTTTTCTCAGTTCAAACTCCTTCTTTATTTTGAACTTTATTCTACAAGGCTTAAGTGCAGCCTTTCTGAGTGCAATTTCAGCGATAGAGGTGTTTAAATAGCTAGTCTCTGAGACATTAATGCAAAGCCTGTCGCGTACTAATCATTCTCTTCAGAAACTAAAACACTGCACCAAGACATTGAGGAAACTTGCACTCAGTTTCATTACAGAGTAAGCCATTCACCTAATATGGGACCCAAGTGCAATATCTGAAATTCTAGGAATCGTTGTGCTTGTCTTGAAATTAGACAATGATCTACTGTCAATAGGGATTTATTTTTTTATTCTTTACGCCAGAATGATTCTGCCTTTAATTCAGGAATTTAGAATTTCTTGGAATTTCTAACCACTCCCCGAAGCAACTATGTGCTCATGATTACACTTTTAAATTTGATGCAACAAATTTTATCTTTACTGATAATTTATAACCTTTAAATCTTAGGCATGATACAGAAATCTTCTTTTTCATTGCAAACCAATGTCTTTTTTGATACTAAATGATGCAGTAGCAGGCATATTTTAGATGTACTTATGAATTTGGACAATGAACATCTGTTGCAATTCTCCTACTTGGCTGGGTGCTTTTCAGAATGTAATGAATTCGATTCCTGAGCCAGACTCTGTGTTTATTGTGAAATAAACAGTAACCCGAAATTGTTCAATACAGATGTTAAAATAGAAGCTTCCCAATAATAGGTTTAATGTGTAGCAATAGGTTTGACTTCTTATCTATTTAATCAAACCTTCCAAGTGTGGAGGCTATCCTAATCTTAGTCTAGTCTTTTTGTAGCTCCGTGCTAACGTATGGTGCCCTAATATGCATTCCTTATGACAGTATTGTTAAATATAATAATTGCACTTTTCAAGACTATTGAAAATAATGGAATAGTTGTTAATCATTAAAAGATACCACCTGTTGAAACAAGTAACCTCATATTAACAATAATAGGCCATTGGTGTCATATTATGGTTACCTTGTTTATGCATGATTTTTGATTTACTCCTTCAGACTTTTAGCGCATTTCAGAAAGTTGATGCTTCAAACATGTTCATGCACTCTCTATTTATTGGCTTTTTTGTATACAAATTGTCCTTGAATGACCTTGTAAAGTTTCAAAATGCTGCTGCTTCAGTGGTGCAATTGCTCAACAGATGAAATGAGGGAGTTTTAACAAAATGGACAGAAATTTTACATTTGTAACAAGTTAAACCCAAACCTTTTAGCTGACAACAACACTTCAGTGAAACAATCAACTTAATGTTTACTATATTCTCCATTATAACAAAAAATTATCACTTGCAAGATAGAATATTTGATGACAATTGGTGCTGAGGGGAGTCTCCATGGGTTAGAAAGTTAAGCTTTGACTTGTTAGTAACATTTTTGTCCATTTTGTGCTGCTCTAAGCTCTATATGATAAAATATGTCTAATGTCTAATGTCTAAATGCTACTGAGTCTGAAGCTTAGACAGTTTATATGACCAGCTACCAGAGGCAGACGTAATGGTGAGATGATAAGGCTTGGGGTCCACACACACCATGTTACTCATTTACCCCATAGGTGGGGTATTATACTTGCCTCAGCATAGGCACTGAATACAAAGCACCTCCAATTTGACGTCTCATGCGATCAACATCCAGCTGGGATGTAGCTCATGCTTATGAAGAGTGCCCAGGCAGGGGATCGAACCGGGGACCTTCAGCAGAGCTGGCCATGTGGAATTTGGGGATGCCTTAACCATTGGGCCACCCGGCTGCTTATTGATATGACGAAATACAGAGTGGATATCATTTATCCTGGCCATTACTATGTCTTTCTTCATGAAATAGTTTGCTTCCCATACAGCTTGTCATGAAGCACTCTCCAAATTTAAGGTTAAAGGACGTGAATTTTTCTTGGGCTGAAACAGCTGTTTGAATTTCAAACTTTAATTTGCAGCTTCAAAAGAGCGGCTGACAAAGTGTAGTGTTGATGTTGGATTAAAAACCTAATTCTCCAATCTCCAATGTAATGTATAGGCCAGACTCTGAGGGAAAGAATGAGAAAAACTGTTCATTTTGTCTTCAATTCTCTCATGTTGTGTAATTCATTACCAAATTGGCACCAAATGCAACTATGAATTCATACTATGATGAAATCATGAGGTGGGGGGTCTAGCTCAGTTATAGCGCACTGAGCTTCCAACCTGAGCTTCCAACCGGGTTCAATTCCCAGTCGAGCCTAAGTTGGATGTCTGTTTCATCCATCATCTCATTGTCATGGTCCCTGCCTGTCCTAATTAGCCCATCAGGTGCAGAAATACAGGACGTAAAGCCCTATTCTATGCCCCAACCACGACGATGAAATCATGATATTGATCGTGTACAAAGAGATGTCAAATGGCTATGAACATGATATATAGGTATATCACAGACAATAGATGTGAATCACATATGACTGTTCAGTCAATTAAGCTAATGAATTTCATATCTACAAACACATTCGAGTTGATGAAACCCAATCAAAGCATGATATGAAAGGAAGCGGAAAACAAATTAATGGAAGGGAAAACTTACAATGCCAATGTGTCTTGAATTAATGGACATGAAAATAACAATCTGTTGGAAAAATAAAAGATGAAATAGTCATATTCCTTTCACTTTGTAAATGTCACTGTGTTTCATGTCTGTATTTCAGTTATTTGCTGTCTTAATGTCTTTTGGTGTAATGTCTCAAAATTCTTGAGTCATCATATCAGGCTATTTTGCAGTTAATTTGATTTGAAGTGAGAGCAATGCAATGCAATATATTGCCCAGACCCAAAAGAGGCTGGGTGTGGTTGGTCAATTGCTGATGTCGGGCCTCTAATGGTAATGTCACCTGACGTGTGGGTTCAAATCTAGCTCCCAGCATTGTTTATGAGCCCCATCCCGTAGTCCAACCATGGATGTATGGGACTTCAACATTCATGGGTCCAATATTGGTCCAACATGGTATAACATTGTTCAAACATTGATCCAACATCAGTCCAGCATGGTTCAACATCAGTCCAGCATGGTTCAACATCAGTTCAACATTAGGGTATGGCTGGTGCCCAGCAAATTTGAAGATATTATCAGACCCAACCTAACTTTATTTAAGTATTGCCTTTTGACCATCATTGAAATTGATGCATATCTACTTGTAGCACAACTCATGTGAATTTTTACACTTGTTTATATATGATTTTTCCGTGAATTTCTGCTATTATCAAATTCTACACTGGGTAAATGGAATTTTTTGCAGATTTTTCATCTGGTCATTAGTTTAGTGCTTACATAGTGCCCTGAACACTTCAACAGGTGTCAGCAGCAAATATCATCAGTTAAATGAGTATGAAAAATAGTATATTATATATAATATTGGATGAAATACTACAGGAGAGTTTCAAAAGCAAAATTATAGATTTATTAGAACTGTGGTCTTTTTCTTCATGCATAACTTTGGTATTGAATACAGCTGCATTGTTTATACATTTAAATATTTCAAACTACAGATTGATCTATGTTGAAAATACGTAACAAATCTCAAAACCCCAATAATTTCAAGCTATCAGTGGAGCGGTACTACAAAATAGTTTTCACAGACCTGTATCTCACTTCTATTGACTAGATCTATGACTATGTAAGGCATTAGCAAAAAATTCAATTTACCCAGTGCCAAATCTGACGAAAGCAGAAAATCAATGGAAAAATCCTACATAAACTAGTGTTAAAGGGTAAAAATGCATACATTTCAATGAAACTGCACATGCATGTTCCTTTGGTCAAAAGGCAATACCAAGAAAACGTTAGATTAGATTGGGTACCTTTGGGGCACCAGCCTCACCTTATCCAACATCAGTCCAAATCAGTCCAACATTGGTACAATATTGGTCCCATTTGGTCCAACATTGGTCCAACATAGGCCACAGAGAAAAACATCAGTCCAACATCGGTTCAACATTAATCCAACATGTGTAGCTGTTACTGATGTTGGGGTAACCTCAATGTGACATAGGATGTAAAGAATGAAGCTGCTTTTACCAAAAGAAAAAGCCATGAAACAAAGGTGGAGGGTGTGGTAAAGGCAGAGCTGAGATAATAGGTAAACCCCTGAAAGAACTTTTTCTTGCCCTCTTTGTGCTGTAGGTATTTTTGTACGTTGGCCTTTGATTACTTTCTCTTTTTTAGCATCTGCCTTATACAAAAATAATTCTATGGCATGTTGCACAGTTCTTTGCAATGACATTCTTCACTTAATCTCATTGTAGAAGTTCTTGTCTTTCATATTTATCGTATCAAAAGTTCTGAACAAAGTCGGTTGGTACAAAAAGGACAGAAAAATCAGATCAGACCTGTCTCTTTCTTGTAGGATGAAGTACAAAGTCCAAAGAATATAAAATGACCAAAAACAAATCTAATAAAAAATTCTGCAGAAAGATTCCAGCACAAGTACCAATGCTCTTAGGTCAAAATACATAACAATACAACACAATACAATACATCACAATACAATCATCACAGTACAATACAACACACACAGTAGAGTACAAAAGAGAAATTTATGACACTTGCAAGTCACTATAATATGGTCAGTAAAAAAATGTTTGTACTCCCAGCGACCACACCTGTTTCTGTCTGTTTGTCGCTCTCATCTCCATGGAAACGAAGCCAAACATGGGTCAGTGTGTCGTTCAAGATCGTGCTGAACATCCCTGATGACCAACTCTTACGAAATGACCTGCATTTGTGGACTGGAGTTGGACTGGTGTTGGACTTGTGTTGGACTGGTGTTGGACCGGTGTTGGACCGATGTTGAACTGGGTCTTGGATTGATGTTGGACTGATTCTGGACTGGTGTTGGACTGGTGTTGGACTGGTGTTGGACTGGTGTTGGACCGCTATTGGACCGCTATTGGACCGCTATTGGACCGCTATTGGACTGGGGTGTTGGACTGGTGTTGTACTGATGTTGGACTGGTGTTGGACCAGTGAGCTAACAAAATACAAAACATTCTTTAATCTTCACTATGGTTTAATCATCACACAAAAAGATACAATTTCAAAGACTTCTGGTGCACGAAAATACTATTTTATTCTGTTTTATGTGGTGCACTTGTACGTTTTGAACTCGTCACGATGACGCTTATTCAGAGTTGACAACGGTCATGACCACGACAACGTTCGATGACAACTGTCTGGTACCTCCCTGATATCCCTGCATCCACTAGCAACATGTAGTGCACTAGTAAATTCAATTAATTTGACAAAACAGTAGTCATAAACGCCAAAAAAAAGTATAAGAATGATAAACAATGCTTATTCGTGCATTTACTTTCCTTTTTCATGAGATAAAGTACTGTTTTATTATTGGTTAATAATCTGACAACTGATGGGCCTGGGTCCCATTCCATGCCCAGATGATCTTCTGACTTAAGTCTTGTAGCCCTATAGTTAGTGTCTATGCTAGGGCAAGTAAAAAACCCCATTCATAATATCGGCTAAGTGCGCTACATGAATTCCCGGAGAGGCCACAAAGCCTACCCCATCTCATGATGATGTCTGCTTAAATTATTGCTCTGATAGCATATCACATAGGGAACAACATCATTCAAACCTTTGCCATCGTCGACCAATGTGATGCTGATGTCGAGCTGATCTGGATTGTTATCTGGGAATAACTGTGCAACACAATTTTGATGTACACACAACAATGATTAACATTGGCTGCGTGTTGTTTCAACACTCGATCACATCAGAGTGGTTCCGACCTTGCGCAGATAAGCAGAATACAGTTAGTTTCATTAAAAATGACCCGTCAAATTGAGTCTAGACAAAGCTGTCATAGCTGGCTACTCAAAACCACATTTAAAAAGTACATATTTATGATATATATTAGATTAATTTCTTGAATTTACCTATGTTTATATTTATCTGGTGATGGATGTAAGCCGATTATTAGCTAGAAGTGGACAGAAGCAGCTGGCTTTAGCATGTTTAGGCCACAGCCAGGTACAGGTCCTCCTTCTCCACCTCCTCCTCCTCATCCTCATCATCCTCCCCCTCCTTCTCCTCCTCCTCTCCTCCTTGTCCATCTCCTCATCTTCCTTCTCGTGTGTGGCTCAAACTGAAATTGTAACCTGATGGTAAAAAGCATTTCCATGGACGACTTTTAAGATCCACCAACTCCATTCAGTGGTTGGTAAGCACCAATACAGCACAGTAGAAATTTACAACAGGATTTGACATTTTTTCAGTGTTAGTAATATGAATGAAGTTTATTGTTTGCAGAGTATTACTGTTATTGGTGTCCTCATATATCCCATGGCAATAATTTCAAAGCACATCTCCCAAATACAACTGACTGGGCATATGACAGGACCCATCTCACTGGAGATAAACTGTGATTCTTATGGTTTCTTTTGGTACAAGCAGTAATTTATGAGGCCATATTTATAACCAAGACATTTTATTTTATGTTTGGCAATCGTCCAAATAAGCATGTTCTTCAGGAACCCCAATAAAACTGCCTTCAGCCTTGGCATAACTTGCATTCATTAGATAATACCACCATCTTGACAATGTAATCTACACAGAAAGTGGCGCCCTCTTTTTTCTATTACCCTTTTACCCCTTTTCTTATACCCTCTGACAGCTGACAGACTGGGGAGATCAAACCTTTCCTGACATTAAGGACATAAACATCAGGAAATCATATTGACCCAGATCTAGGTTGAATCTTCCTGCACACCTGTAGGAAACCTGTGCAAGGGGAAACCCATTTGCCCTCAAAGTTGTTTATCATCGTGTTAAGTAGCAGAGAACAAGGGCTGAGATAGATTTATCTATCTATCTATCTATCTATATATCTATCTATCTATTTATCTTTCTATCCACGTATCTATCTATCTCTATCTCTCTATCTCTCTATCTCTATCTCTCTATCTATCTATCTATCTATCTATCTAACTATCTGTCTGTCTATATATCTAATTATCTATCTATCTCTATCTCTCTATCTATCTATCTATCTAACTATCTGTCTGTCTGTCTATCTATCTATGTATCTATCTATCTCTATCTCTCTATCTCTCTAACTCTCTCTCTCTGTCTATCTATCTATCTATGTATCTTTCTATCTAACTATCTGTCTGTCTATATATCTAATTATCTATCTATCTCTATCTCTCTATCTATCTATCTATCTAACTATCTGTCTGTCTGTCTATCTATCTATGTATCTATCTATCTCTATCTCTCTCTCTCTCTCTCTCTCTCTCTCTCTCTCTCTCTCTATCTCTCTATCTATCTATCTAACTATCTGTCTGTCTATATATCTAATTATCTATCTATCTCTATCTCTCTATCTATCTATCTATCTAACTATCTGTCTGTCTGTCTATCTATCTATGTATCTATCTATCTCTATCTCTCTATCTATCTAACTATCTGTCTATCTGTCTGTCTATATATCTATTTATCTATCTATCTATCTATCTATCTACAAACGCATTGAACTGTACAGCCTAATTTGTCATTAAACTCAAACTGCACTCAATTAGAGCAGTGCGACAAACTGCCTAAAAGCACAACGAGTTGATTGAAGTTGTTTCAAAGTTGGATTCCCTTTACAGGAAGTGACGTCATGGACACAATGACGCCACAACAGACGTTAATTACGCTGCGTAGAACGTCGGTAGATTCACACTGGGACATTCAGTTGCCAAGCAAGTTAAGTGAAGACCAGGTTCATTTCTGCAAGGGTGTAAAATTTGCCCTGCGCTGATCCTGACTGAGACCTTCATAAGATAAGATAAGATAAGATAAGATATGTCTTAGATATGTCTTAGATATGTCTCAGATAAGATAAGATAAGATAAGATATGTCTTAGATAAGATAAGATAAGATAAGATAAGATAAGATAAGATAAGATAAGATATGATAAGATAAGTCTAGATAAGATAAAGTCAAGATAAGATAAGATAAGATAAGATAAGATAAGATAAGATAAGATAAGATAAGATAAGATAGATAAGTTAAGAAAAGACAAGATAAGAAGTTATATTGCTATTTTACATTTCTGGAGGAACACATAATGAAGGTGTTGCAATGTGATATTTTACTTCTGGAAAAGTTCAGAATTTATAAAGCCAAAGTTTGAAACACCTGGGACCCCAGCATATGAAGCCGCTGTCTCATAAACATGGAAGGTTCTGCCGAATGTCAGCTGCCACTAAAATATCGTAGGGTCTATATCATAACTGCAAGTAAGTAAGTAAGTTAAGTAAGTGAGTGAGTGAGTAAGTAAGTAAGTTAAGTAAGTGAGTGAGTGAGTGAGTGAGTGAGTGAGTGAGTGAGTGAGTGAGTGAGTGAGTGAGTGAGTGAGTAAGTAAGTAAGTTAAGTAAGTGAGTGAGTAAGTAAGTTAGTAAAGAAGTAAGTAAGTAAGTAAGTAAATTACTAAGTACGTGAGTAAGTAAGTTAGTTAGTAAGGAAATTAGTAAGTAAGTAAGTTAGTAAGTTAGTAAGGAAGTAAGTAAGTTAATAAGTAAGTAAGTATTGTTAAATAAGATTTACTTCTTAGTTAATCTCAGTTCACTTTGTAGATATTTACAGTTGATCAGGCCTTGAAAAAAGTAGTGATTTTTACGAGGTACTTTTCTTAAGAAAGACTTAATTTGGATTTAACAACACCTTAAAGAGAAGGTCCTTAAACCCTTGCCCTGCTTTTAAGTCTTCTCTCTGATCCCAAGGATCCAATCCAGTGCAATCTCAGTGCAAAATCGTCAAATTAAAGCCAGTCCTTAAAGTTAAGATGGTGTAAGGGTTTCAGTTGAATGAAAAGGACAAATATGTTACATTAAAGAGCCTTGAGTTACACCTTGGCAAACTGTAAAGATGAAGATGAGAATTGAACAAAACAATTAAAACAACGCGAGTATAAATAATTTGCATAATGAAATATTTCATAAACTGTTCATAAGCATTATTTTTATCGTAAAACATTAGCAGCCATCTGAGATATTGCACGTATAAAGCATCGTGCTTGGTAATCGAACCCAGGACCTTTAAATGAGTTACCAGACCAACTGTGCTTAGCAATTCATGAGTTGGGGAATGTGTGGGAAAAAGAAGAGACTTATTATTATTTCAAAAGCACTTATACAGTCAAGTACTACCATTTGTGTACTTCCGTTAGTTTTTGAAATGCACAAATGCTTAAATTAACATTTAAAATTCACTACCTGACTGACTGACTGACTGACTTCACGAATTTACTATTTATTTACTTGCTTACATAACTTACTTATTTAATTGCTTACTTACTTACTTATTTACTTACTGACTTACTTACTAACGTCCTTACTTATTAACTTACTTACTTACCTACTTACTTACTTACTTACTTACTTATTTATATACTTACTTACTTACTTATATTCTAAACCATTAACGCTGGACATTGAACCCTAAACCTTTCTAAATGTCATTGTGAAAATATTTCTGACATACGTTATGAGCATGAAATATCAATGAAAGATATTCTTGGATATATACATGATGTAATGCCAAAGTATTACATTTAATGCCCAAATACTGTGCATGATATAACCATAGCCTACAATAAGCTGTTAATATCTTAATAAATATATAGTTAAATATGGGATCGTAAAAATCTGGCCATGTAATTAGTTAGGATATCCTCAGCTGTTCCTTTAAAGCTACAAGAGGATCATGTATACAGTAATGCATATTTATGAACTTATTGATGAGTAATGGCGAAGTTAATTAAGTGAATATATAGTCCAAACATTAGTGTCTTAATGGTGAGGTGGTCGCTCTAATGCAGTCGACTTAAATCCGAGTTGCATTGTGTTAGTTATATTAGATTCTGCATTACTCTAGCATACACTTATTTTCATAAGACTTTAATATTAAGCATATATGAATTATGTAACTCATAATATTAATACACTTGCATTACGAATATGGTCCTTCAAAAGATTAATATTGTTATATGCACAACACATACAATGTTTTGTAATAAGACATGAGACATGTATGTTAGTAATTAGCCAGAACCGACCTACATTGCATTAGATGCGATGTAGGGTCGGAACGCCTGCTATAGGAATTCATGGACGCTCAAAATTACAACACATTTTTCTCAATAAACACGTTAGCATACCTTATTTTGTTGTTATGTACAGGATTACTACTCCGTTTACTACTTTTACTCAGATTTTACTGAAAAAGCCACTGGAAACATCCTTTTTAAGAGCATTTTCAAAATTCACGTTCGCTTGGTTCATGCTTTCACAGGTAGCAGGTCGATTCGTCACTGCCTGATTGAACCCAATGAAAACTGGTCCGTTCGTCACCCGAATTTGGTCGATTTGTCATCCGAAATTGGTTGATTTGGCCGGTACACAGTGTATGGTCACTGCTATTATATAAAATATGTTAACTGCCGGTGAAGAACCGACCTTTTTTTGAGTGATGAACCGTCCAGTTTTTACGAAGACGAATCTTGCTGTGACGAATCGACCATGTTATTGATGTCTACTTACACTAAAACTCACTAGAGGGCTCCGGCGACATCACAGCGCCACCCAGGTGCAATGGTGCAGATAAATATTTAATAATTTAGCTTCATTAGACCCATAGAACAGTGGAATCGTTGGAATAGTTTATTAAAATATTTTAATTGTGAAATTGAGAAAACTACGGACTTTCCAGCGCTATTCTGTGTGCCACTAGGGGCGTTGAAACATCGCCAGAGCCCTCTTGTGAGTTTTTCGGAACTAGGCGGCCATGCTTCAAGCTTTGTTTACCGAAATGTGAATTCGAAAATGGCACAGAAATCGATTAATATTGGAAGAAATCAACCATATCTGAGCGCGACACAATAGAAAAAAGGTATGTCTAACGCTACAGTGGGTGTATGTTGTGTGACAAACGTTTACTAAAAGGCTAGTTCCCACTCAAGCAAAAAAGTCAATATTTTTTCATCCAGGACCTTGTAACCCTGTCCTATGGACAGGGGACTTGTAGCTAGTTAGTAATATAAGAATTTTGAAAGGTAATTCTAGATTGGATTTTCTATTCCATTTCACACATATAACCAGATATTGATCCATAGCTTTTTACAAGTTTTAAGTGCAGCTTGGTGCAGCTTGGTGGTCTAGTGGTAAGATGCTCGTCTGCTCCTCTGAAGGACCCAGGTTCAATCCCAGGCCAGGGCAACCTTTCATGAGCAACATCCCAACTGGATGTCGATCACATGAGATGTTAAATAGAGTCTTTCACTGAACAGCCCTGAATTCAGCAAGACATAAGTCCTTCCTCTCCTCTCCTCTTCTTACTCATTTTGCTTTTCAGACAGAGTAGGTAATAACTAACTGATTCCACAAATGTAACTTTCTCAGAAAAATAACAAAAATCAACCAAATGATAAAGTGTCAAATATACATTAAAATGCACTATAAATGAAGCTGCTTGGATGCACTTTGTTTCAGCCAATCACAGTCAAGGGCGGGAACTTTTTCTGCCAATAGAATTGCAGTATTCTGTTTTAGCCACCTGGTGGAATTACAGAGAACCTTCCGTGAAAATCCACTATTGGTGGTGCCCTGTACTAGGTGTCTATGCTGAGGCAAGTAAAAGACCCCACCCATGGGGTAAATGTGTAACATGGGTGGACTCCTTCTCTCTCTCTAACCTCATCAATCAAACCTCGATAGCGGCAAGAACTTGCGGGGTTGTACTTTCCATATATATCTATCTATCCATCTATATATATATTCTAGTTGCTTTCATCTTGTGAGATCAATACATTCAATTTGATGGCATGGAGATACACTTCATTTTTTTCTGTTGAACAAAATGATAGAAAACATGAACAAACAGCACAGCAACTTTACATACGATAACATACAGCTCTGTTCCTGGTATTCCTAACATTTAGTATATATATATTAGTGGACTATTTGACCTGAGACCTATTTCACCAGATATTTTTAGTGGCGAATGGAGTATGGTAAATTAAGTGGCAAATATAAAAAATAAACATATTAAACCTACAGTCATATGTAACATCCAGGTCATAATTCACCATACTTCACTAATTTATGCCAGGCTACTTTCAAGAACAGCAAAACCCTGTATTAAGACGACCTCGCTACTAAGACCACTTTACCATTAAAATATCATTATTATTTTGTAATTGTAGTTCTTTTGATGAGGCTGAACTGTATGTCACAAACATATTTTACATCCCAACAAATTATCCATATTTTGCATTATTGCTGATTTCGCAAACTTCACACGTTAATGCCTTAACACATGCCCCATAAACTTCATGATTGACAGGTCACTTAATTGCACAAATTTGCACACATCACACTTGTACTTGACTTGTGTGTTTGGGTATTTTATAATTTGCCCACCTGCAGGCAAACTACGTGCACTAGCGAGAGGGGTGCAAACCTAACCCTTGGATAAATACCCTCTAAATTTTCTTAAACTTCTTGGAGAATTAGCTACAGAAGACTACCTGGGACACCTGTTAATAATTACTGAACCCTGAGTCCAGGTATGAGTAAACTTTCCAAAAGACAACCTCATCTGTTTCTAGTGCAGAAAATACACAGGGAAAGTTAGCTCCTTGTGTTAATCCGTCCAGATACAAAACACATCTTCAAGTACATTGAATATGTATTATCCAGTCATTGCCTGTCAAGCATAAATGCACCAAAAGATTGCTCTTATTATAGGTATTGATTGATATACACAAGTCTAGCAATGAGCTATATCGATTGTATGTGCATTAGACCAATGGTATTCTGGGTCAATGAGTGTGTTGTTTGTTTCTATCTATCTATCTGTCTATCTGTCTGTCTATCTATCTACCTATCTATCTGTCTATCTATCTATCTATCTTTCTATCTATCTATTTATTTAGTGCTTTGTGTCTATTTCATACGTTCATTCATTCACTCAGTATTTTAAAGTGAAATCGTTTCATCTCTACATTTCTATTCTATTCTATTCTATTCTATTCTATTCTATTCTATTCTGTTCTGTTCTATTCTATTATATTATATTCTATTCTATTCTATTCTATTCTATTGCTCGTCAGGACTGTTCCAGCCAGCCCTCTTTGCCAAGTGAGTATAGGGGCCAAGCCGCAAGGCTGGGAGCTGCGTCAATACACGGCGCCCGACGCAGCCTGGGAGCGCTGAAAGACTTTGAAGACGCCCAGAACGCCGCAGAAGACAGCGTACTACGGCCGTCGACGCATCTGGCCTAATGTCCGCATGCCGACGGTCGCTAGTTGGACTACCCTCACCCCTCTGGCCTCTCAGCGGATACTAGTGGACATCAGGGGCCATGGAGCGGCACTACTAGGGCATGATTTGGTCACCCAAAGCCACCCTTACCGAATAGTGCCCAACAATCGGGAGATACCCCACGGAAATGACGTCACAAACGAGCTCCCCAACTGCTCCCATTACGTCCATTTCGCCCTGGGGAACATTTCCGGCTTTAATTGCACCCAAGAGGACAATGTGGAGTTCATATTGCGCAACACTGGATTAGGAGCGCTGTTGTCTTTCTTTGTATTAGTAACAATTGTTGGTAACTTGCTCGTTATGATCGCAGTGGCTAAAGAAAGATACCTGCGCACAGTGACCAACTACTTCATAGTTTCCTTAGCCATTGCTGATACTATCATTGGAGCTATAGTTATGCCTTTTGGGATTATTTTGGAGATAACGAACAATGTATGGTACTTCGGCCATGATTGGTGTGACGTCTGGCATTCATTGGATGTCTTAGCAAGCACCGCTTCTATCCTGAATTTATCTGTGATATCACTGGACCGCTATTGGGCCATCACGGACCCCATCGCTTATCCGAGCAAGATGTCCACCGCGAGGGCCTTCATCTTGATCGCTCTTGTTTGGATCTGCTCGGCGGCCATTTCATTTCCCGCCATAATCTGGTGGCGCCAAGTGTCGTCAGAAGAAAGCCTTCCGAATGACGTCTGCGCTTTTACGGAGGATTCCGGATATCTCATATTTTCATCCATCATTTCGTTTTATGTGCCAATTCTTATCATCATGTTTGCTTACTATAAGATATACGTGGCAGCTGCTGAGCAGACGAGAAGCCTCAATTCTGGGTCGAAGGTCATGTGTGTAAACGGGTCGGGTCACGAAGTCATGACCTTGCGCATGCACCGTGGCGGAGGAGGTCAGAGATACCAGTCCGAAGCGATACAGTACACGCGGGCGGCGAACAGCGACAGTGATGGGGATTCACCGCAGCATCACACCCGCTTGACGACGCCCTCGCAGTTGGGTTCTCCGGAAGACGGTACCATCAAGCCATCGCGCATGATCTCGCGCAAGTGGAAACATTTCGCTTTGAGCCGGAAGTTGAGCAAAATCGCCAAAGAGCAAAAAGCTGCCAAGACATTAGGAATTGTTGTTGGGGTCTTTTGCATCTGTTGGGTCCCTTTCTTTGTGACTAATGTCTTGTACGGTATCTGTAACGTCCAATGTGTCTATCGCCCCGATCTGCTGTTCCCCATTTTCACCTGGCTCGGTTACATCAACTCAGGAATGAACCCGGTCATCTACGCATGCTCAATGAGGGACTTCCGCCGAGCATTTGCTAAAATCCTGTTGTGTTGTTGCCCTAGAAACCGATTATACAATTGGTATTACAACAGAACTAAGATAGGAATGACTGTGACCTCTTCGGTCATGTAGTGGGCAAGTCAAATCGTCATCACTCATAATCGGCATCACGAAAGAAACTACGACAGTTCATAAGACAAGTGTATTTATTATAGCCATATCTATACATTCTAAGACTACTGCCAAAAGATTTTGCCATGGATTATATATCAATAAATATGTGAAAATTTATTCCAGTAGTCTATTTTATTTGGAGTTTACGGAATGTACCACTTTCAGGTAAGTTGAGAAAATTTGCAGTGGAATGACCTGAATGTTTGAAGATGTTATTCAAAGGAGAAGGCTGTCAAAACGACTACAAACAGTCATATATAGCGCTCATTTACCATCCAGTAGTCTGACGGACTTCCCAAGACCCTCAGATGACTAATTGCAATTGACTACCTATAGTCACTTTGACGACTTTTCATTTTCAATTACGTTAAATTGATGGTGCCTTGTACTGGGTGTCTATGCTAGGGCTAGAAAAAGACCCACCCATGGGGTAAATGTGTAACATGAAATTGACTCTTTACAGTCTTAAGTCTCTATCATCTCATCATTACGTCTGCCTGTCTCAGCTGGTCTTATAACTGACTAGGCTTCAAACCAGCTAGCTGTATCGTTGAAACAATACAACACAATACAGTGCACATATACGTGTGAATTGTTAGCGTTGTGGAACAAATTGCCCTATATGTGTGTCATTGCAAAATTACCGTCCTTCACCATGCTCATGAACACGTGAAAAAAGTCATGATTGTATTAATAAT
>OW028580.1:34239635-34267135 GCA_932294295.1 Alitta virens
AAAAAACTCAAAGCAGGAACATCGGAAACATTACATTAATTTCAGTTCACAAATTTCATACGACTTAGGCCTAAAACCTCCGTAAATAATTAATGTGTAGTGTATGTACTTTAAAACTTCCATGCAGAGTCAGGTACTTAAGTCATTAAGTTCTACATTATTCATACATAATAGAAAGTACTAGACCTATAGCCTTAATTATAAGCCGCATACATTTAATGCTCTCTCAAGTTTTGAGCTCATTATCAACTATGAATTTGCATAATAATTTCTCATTTTATAAATTTGGACTTCTAATAATATTCCAAATGTGCCTTTTAATAAATATGAGCCAAATATGCTAAATATTCTAAACTTGTTCCAACATTTTATACGTGTTTTTGCAACATTCCGATTGATTACTCTGTGTCTACGCTGGGACAAGAAAAAGTGCCTCCCCCTCCCCACCCACTGTATAAATATCTAAAATGATGAGGACTCCAAACTCATCTCATCATTACGTCTGCCTGCAATTGGTATAAGCTAACTTCCAAACCAGTAGAATTAACACAAGCAAAGCGACAATATACCTCACTAATGCGGCCATTTTCACCTGTAGTAATTAATGTCTTTATAGAGAGGTTCAATGTACACTCAGACCCGCTTACAACGAAATATTACCAAAAAGTATTCGCTAACAAAAAAAGAAGGCAAAACCAATAAATAATTTGGTATCGCTGTTCTTTGTTTCCCAGTGCTACAGTACTTGAACTCGCACTGTTATCCAAATACCTATGATTAATTCATACCTACTTTGTATCAGACCTCACATTTATGGCTGCTACAAATTAAACAGTGCTGTCAGTGGAATCACACAATGTACACAGACTTTAATGTGACAGATCATCAATAAAATAGACAGGTACATTTGCAGTGTCATATTAGTTCGATACATCTGACAGTTGTTGGGATGAAATACAGAGTTTTTCGGTCTAGCTACACCATTCGATATTTCACAAGAAAGGTGCTGGCCTCAGGAATAATTTAGAAAGCAAGTCTGATAGTGTGATGATAATGATCCTCAGGGAATTAAATTTTTTTTTCTTTCTCGTTCTACTCTTTTTATGGCCCTGAAATGGCGGCCATGCATTCACAGTGAAGCTTCATAACTTGCAGAAAACAATTCAGATTCTATCAGCACTTGATTAATTATTTAAAACAGTCTCAAATCACGAACAACACAAGCGTTGCTATTATCACTCTAAAGAAAAACATTTTGCCAGATTCACAGAATGTATTTTCACTCAGCAGTTTCATCTAGTGATGATGTGGCAGAATTGAAACCTTAGTAACCATTGTTTAGCAATCGACATAACACACCTGTTACTGTTCATGCTTAAACTTTTACCTGTATTTCAACTATTTGTTTCGACTTGGCTAGCGCGATTCAGTTCTTAAAAGATAGCTTCAAACCGGGACAGACTTTTTGCTACAAGATCAGTGAGCCAATGAGCGTGAAAGATTGCAAACTTTAAAACTTGCAAAAGAAAAACTAAATCAATCAAAAAGAATTCACTCCTGAAATTACATGGTTCTTATATGGCTGTTAAATTTTTTATTTATTTTTTAACATAAATAGATAGATAGATGGATAGATGGATAGATAGATAGACAGACAGACAGATAGATAGATAGATAGACAGACAGACAGATAGATAGATAGATAGATAGATAGATAGATAGATAGATAGATCGATAGACAGACAGATAGGTAGATAGGTAGATAGATAGATAGATAGATAGATAGACAGGTAGATAGATAGATAGTTAGATAGTTAAATAGATAGATAGATTGATAGATTGATAGATAGGTAGGTAGGTAGATAGGTAGATAGGTAGATAACTTGTCAATTGTATTGTTTTGAATTGTATTGGCTGTATTTTGTTGTGCTGTGTTAGTTTTTGTTACTTTGTATTGTAGTGTATGTTCACAGTACCATATGTCTGAGGCCATGTCAGCTTCTTTGACCAGCTGTCAGTAGGCAGACAGAATGATGAGATGATACTCTACAGGCCTATCTGGGCTTTTTTTACCAGATGGATGGGGAATTCATTTTTTCTATTCGAACGCTCCCATTACAGACATCCTACAGAGACTGAGCGCTGAGCCTGGGCCAAGGATTAAACCTGGAACTTATAAATAATAAATAAAAGTTGCTAAGTGCCTCAAACACTAGACCTTCCAACTAATAACACCACTCGCTGGCTTTAATGGTGAGACAGTCTCAAATATTAGGCGAAATGAAGGTGTAACACACTTTAAATTGTAATGGTTTTATTGTTCAATGGTTATGTCTAGGAGACATATTTTTATTTACAGTCCCAAATCTGAGTTATGATTATTGAAAGGTTACATTCTAGGAAAAAAAAGAAAGAGAAAAAAAAATACGTGTGAACTTCTTTTATGATATTGTCATAATCCAAAGTCCCTTAGGGCGAACCTCTCTCACTGGCCAGTGGGCAGTTCTTGACCATTGTTTGTTGAGCGTCACCTATAGAAGGGTCATGCTGTGTGGCCCCGCCTCTACAAACAGACAGCCCAAGGAGCTGGGATATCGTGGCATCTCACACTTCACAGGCAGACAGGAAGTTGTAGGTCAAAGTGTTATGCAATATTGGGCTTTATAAGGTGACATAACTGGGAGCTACTTGACTTGGAGCAACTGAGTGGTGCAGTGGTTTAGGCATTGGCTAGCTCCTATGGGTCATCTATATGTTCATTTCTTGAGTTGCCTTGGACTAATGGTCAAGGTACTCGCCTGAAAAATGCTAGATTGTAGGTTAGAATCCCCCATCATAGTATGGAGGAACTGAGCAGATCCTCTGTAAACCACATTCTCCTCACTTTATATCAATCTCTCATTCTACTGCACTTGAATTATGGTATCCTGGCCTGGAGTTCTCAGATATAAAGATTAGGAAAACCGCAAAAAAAAGCTGTATGTGTACTGACAGACAACAAATACAATGCTCATAGTGAACCACTGTTCAAATTCTTAGGTATATTGCATGTCACTGATCTATGTCACCTACATGAGCTGAAATTTTGCTACAAACTTGAACAGGAAACACTGCCCTTTTATTTATTTTCTTAGTTCTATATTCGTGAAAAACATCAGAATCATCCATACAACACAAGAAACACAAATAACTACCTATAGTTAAACACCGATTTGCCAAAAATTGTATCAGGCACACAATTCCTTCAAAATTCAACTCCTGTTCGCATATTCTACAAGAAAAAATACATACACACAGTTTCACAGGTTTCTCTAATTACTTCAAAAATTTCCTTATCTCCAAGTATAACGAAATTTGCAACATCAGAGACTGTGACATTTGCAATATCTAAACTTTAGGTGCACATTTCATTGCATTTAACCCATTCAAATAAAAAAAAAACGAAAAATAAACAAAATTCACAACTTTTTAATGAACCTTTATAATTGAATAGTATATACAAGGGGGCTCAATAATAGCGACCCAAAGTCGTTTGAGCCTCCTCATTCTGTTTTACATTTCATTAATTCTTTTCTTGTAATGAGTTCTGCGAGTTCTGTAACTCTTTGCTGCATTCCACCCAGGTGTAAACAGGTATTTGGCTATAGTGACAGTCATTGTAGGGTGCTTAGCTACTCCCCAGGAAGCTGAGAAAGACTCATGCTTGAACAGGCCTGCCAAAGGTGTAATCTTAGTCAGCAGAGCTCATCGTTGAAGATAACAGACTCAAAACCCCATACATTTACATTTGAATCAATCTCATATGTTATTCTAATTTAATCTTTAAACCAACCAGCTATGAGACATGTGATTAAGCCAGCCATTTTTGTCTTTCTGTCTCTCTGTCTCGCTGTCTCTTTCTATGTACAGTGTATATTTGTTTCTCTCTGGGTTTAATTGTGCGTCTGTTTGTCAATAGATGTGTGTATCTCAGTTCTGTCCTCTCTGACTCTGTGTTTCTGCTATGAGTCTGTTTGTCTGTCTGTCTGTCTGTCTGTCTGTCTAGCTGTCTGTCTGTCTTCCTGTCTAGCTGTCTGTCTAGCTGTCTGTCTGTCTATTTGAGCCTATATAAATCTTTATCTCTCTCTTTTTTTTCTTTTCTTTTTTATCTCTCATTTTATCTATCTCACTTTTTTTTAGCTATCTCCAGTATTTCTAAAACAACAGCATTCCTTTGAAAATGACAAAAGATTGGTACCTGCCAACAAATATTATTTTTGCAATGTTTTTGAGAGTGTAAAAAACAAGTAAAAAAAAAAAAAAAAAAAAAGATTCGAAGCCCATGCAGAATACCAAAAAGACCTCAGTCTCTTGCAAGCCATATCCCTTGCTGCTCTCTGAAGCTGTCTTATCTTTTGCACACCTGGTGTAGCCACTCTGAAGCAATCACCTGCAGATTACAGCGACACCTGTGGGGCGTCTCAGAAGCATCTGCAGGTGGATCAGTGCACCTAGGGTCGGCAGGGTGTACCTCAAGGGGACCACTTATGAACTGCGATACTCTAAGTCCTGCATCAGACTGCTCCTAATACACCCACTGGCAAAAGGCATCAGTAGCGAAAAAGCTAATACGTGAAATAACAATATAAATTTTGTTTTATTTTTGTACTGAAGATATTCAGTGCATCTATTGTATTGTATTTTATTGTATTGTACTGTATTGTATTGTGCTGAAGCTCAGTCATGTTATACCTAGCTGTCAGAGGCAGACGCAATAATGAGATGATAAGTCATGCTTAAAAGCATATTAACATGCGTTGTTTACATTGTAATAGTGGTCCATCAATGAAAACAATGAATTGTATTTTAGCATGCTTCACTGCAAAATGGGGGGAAAAGTAGGCCCATCCTTCTGAAGGTCAATGACCTTTGTAGGCGTTTACTGCAACAAAAACCAAAATCAGACAAAAAATTTTCAAGTTAAACGGTCATGCACCTTTTCGTCTTGCCATATTCTCAAGTCCTTTTGATAATGTCAAGTGGTCACAAATAACTTGAAGAAATTGCCATTCGCCAACGCAAACTTACTCAACTTCTGTCATTGAATTCCTTAATTGAATTTTTTTGTGTTATCCATATCACGATGCTGACCTTTGAAGTTCAACCGAAGTGAGAAAAAAGTTCAATCAATGAATATTGATAACTTCGGTGGGAAGGTTTCAAAATATGAAAATTAACAACAGTATTGACCTTCGGAGAAAAATCATTGAAATATTTCTGCATGAAATCTGACGTAATTTAGTTTTTTTGCTGGGACGTAATTTGTTAATCCTAGGATGTCATACCTCTTTATACTCAGTCAATGCCAAACTGCAGATCGCTGATTGGTCCAGAGCTGATAAATACATAGATATAATTCCGTATGAGCAGTTTAGCCACGCCCTCTCCACTGCTATTTTCTGTATTACCAAAATGATGTCATCCATGTGTGCATGATCAGCGCTCTCACCAATGAACTTGGCCTTACATTTTCGCCTATATCTCCGCAACAGAGGGGAGTACAGACAAAAACTTGGTATCTAAATGTTCCAAATTGAATAAGAATTGCATTAATTGCTAAATGATAAAATAATTATCATTGACATCGTTGTTTAATCGCGATTTTCACTGTGGATCCAACACAGCTCGAAAATGATCACGACTGTCAAATACGTATGTCCCAACCTTATTTTTGTAAAGGTGTTTGGTAAAGACATAGGATAAAATCGTTATCACATGTTGATATTTTGGGGAATACAGGAATTTATTCCACGAAGTTGTCATATTTCACTCAGCCGTCGACTTCGTGAAATATGACAACTTCGTGGAATAAATACCTGTATTCTCAAAATAAACATGTTATAATTTATAATATCACTGCAAAGCTGCATCTCTGTTTGTTTCTATCTGTCTGTCTGTCTGGCTGTCTGTCTGTGTTTCTACATCTTGTCTGTTCTATATCTATCCTTACCTCATTCTGTCTTTATGCTGTCAGTCTGTCCTTTCTCTGTCTGTCATACATAGAGTAAAGTACTCTCCCAATTTATTTCTCTTGGTGTACAACCCCTTGAGTGCATATGTTCTCAAAGTCAATCTAACTTCTGAACGACAATCTAAGAAAGATCACCGCTCTACAAACACCTTTTTTCTGCTTCTCACTCAATAAACTTGATGGAACGCGTCTTGCTTTGCTACTGTGGCCCTGGCTGAAAACCCTGATTTGTTTTCTGACCAAACAACGTCGGCGACTCTTGCTCTGTGGCAGGAATATGCCCTGCCAAGTAGTCGGTAGTAACTCGGCAGTAGGATGTATGTGTACTATTGGGTAGGAGAGAAGAGTGCAATTTGTGCTGCAGCCAATGGTAGTATTTTAACAGATTGTGGACAAAGACAAGTTCAATTTGCATCTATATAAATATCAGCAAAACCAGTATTATTCAACTTATTGATTCATAGATAAATTGTTTTATTATAATTTAATTATTTTTTAGTGTTATTGTTTTACCTGCACCTTTTATTTTTGCACATATTATGCAGTCGATCAATAGCTCTTGAGCTAATTTTATTGTTGTCTTATGTCGACTTGGAATAAAGATTATTCTATTCTGCCATTCTATTCTTGTCATAATACCACACAACCCATACTTATATAGTCTAATGGATTTGATAGCATAACAAATTAAGGCTACCGTTTGCTCGAGTTCTACCAGTAAATTTGGCACTGGGGGTGATTTAACACACCTCACCATTAAAGCCAGCTTTAATTTTGCATCAAAGGTGGTAACGAGATTCTCTTGCATTGATATCATCATTAATAAGACTAGTGATTTGACCTTCAAAATTCTATAGTATTTTTTCTCAAGGGGTACAACAAGGAGAAATACTGAAACCAATTCATGACGCGTTGTATATGTGCTTAGTGAATGTTGCAGCTCTGGAGAGAGCGAAGTTTGTAGGCAAATAAATAAGGCACTACCTTCATGAACAGATGCTGAAGCAAGAGAGGTGGAATAAACAAATTGACTGCAGTGAAAATATTGTTAAAAGGGCGTTAAAATAAACTGAGCACCAAATTTTATTGCTATGTCTTACTTCGAATGCAACTTGTAGTTCTTGGTGCTCGTACGGTCGAAAGCCAAGTCATCTTTCTGAGATAATAAGACACACGATTTTATTCACCTCATAAAACATGACAGTACAAAAATTATAATTTTAAAAGCATAAGCATATGGTAAAATCATAGTAAAAACATAAGCATGAGTTAACAAATATATAAAATGACCGTACAACTTGGCAGTGAAATATGATTGTCTGAAATCATATTTCAATTCATGCTTTAACTCAAAGCAACAAAACAGAAAAATTGACTGTAAATCATAGCATGATTTGGCTATTATGCAATATGCACATGGCCAAATGTGCCACGTGCGTTTTCCATAAGAAGGATAAACGCATGGAAAATGCATAGTTTTTAGCTAATTATAATGAGGCAAAAACCATGCGTTTCGATAAACGCATGGAAAACGCACGTGGCACAATTGGCCATGTATGTTTCTGATTAATACACAATGCCGTGAAAGCAGGTTAGCACATAACTAAACACTTTGGGGATTCCTTGGTCCAGCTAATTGTCTTTGTTGCTCTGGTAATTTTACAAGACAGACCCATGCTTATGGGATACTTTTCTATTAAGACTGCGTCACAGTTATAATCATTGCATTTTGAACCCCACAACCATCTTACAACCATTTAACAGAAGGCATTTTCAACCAGTGGTATTAATACACATTCAAGGCTGGTAACCATTAATTCCAGAAACTGAATCAATAATGGTCGAAGGGTAGTTTTTTTTTTACTTATATTCAGAGCAGACATAGGCAACTGCCATTCAGTGCCATAGTTGCTATGCAGTACCATTCAGAGTGTAGCCCACACCAAAAGGGGATACTAAAGTGTGTGTAAACCTGAGGGCTAGTGCTTTTCAGGATATATTATGCCATCACCGAGTTGCTTTCTTTGCAGCCTCAGAGTAATGAAAGCCCTTTTTGCCCAAACGAAATTATGCCCTTATATGATGATGTACAGACGTCAAGGCCTCAGTGTGAAGTAACCGAGCCTGACTAGTTTATGGTTATGCGAAAGTTTCCTGGCGAATGAGCACTGCGATGATGTATTAAGGGGGCCATTCGGTAAGGGAAGCACATATTTACACTAATTAGTAAGACTCAGTGCCTCCCTATGCCATAAACAACAAAGATGCACTGCATTGGCCGCCATCTTGGTGTTAGTCGATAGTGGTGCCACCTGCGGAAGGAGCCAGTGTCATCCGTTTTGTCTCATGCCAAAAGCCAGTTGGATTTCCCAGTTTGAAGTGAGATATTGAATCACTGAGAATCAGTGTGTCTACAAAGGGTCCTAGCTGACAAAATCAATTTTTCAAGGATGTTACAACTGTTTGTCTTGTAGCCTGGAAATACCTTCTTTCTGCACTCATTTTGATTCTTTATGATTTTCTAAAAAATAGATGCTGACTGCTCGATTTTAACTTCTTACTGGAGCAGGTGTTGGACTCCAATGACACAATCGAACGAAAACTACTCCAGCTGGCCAACCTCACTTTGTGAACAGTTAATGAACCAGATATCAGTCTATGTCCCATTACATGGCATGTATTCATTATCTTCTTGAAATAATGATTCATCTATTTGGTAATCTAAAAGACTGAAATCATAAATTAATTACTAGATAATAATCTGACTTGCAATAAAAATGTTCATGCATTACCTAATTCCTACATTTATGGAGGGCTGGGGGCCTAGTGCAGTGTGATGGGCTTCCAACCACAGGTCCAAGGTTCAATTCCAGTTCAAGATGGCTGTTTCATCCTTCGTCTCATTGCTATGGTCCCTGCCTGTCCTAATTAGCCCATCAGGTGCAGAAATACAGGACATAAAAGCTCCACCCACCTATCTCCATATATGGACTTCTTGGTGGTAGCATACAGCAAGGCATCAGGAGAAACGGTGAGAAACAAACTGGAACAAACTCCACCCACTCATGGTATCCTATGGTAAAAACAGTGCCAACTTCACAGTAAAGTAAGGCTGCAGATTTATGCAAGTAGTGACTCCTTGGAGCGAGTAAGAATCATTGAGGAAGCCAAAGTTGTGCAAGTTAGGTAAGTTGTGCAACACCCTCCGATTGCTTTCATGTCCTGCGGGGGTCAAGTGGTCATCCCTGAAGTACTCCCCAACACCTGCAGCTGATTATTATGGCAACAAGTCTGAATAACAATGTATATGTACACATTGTACAGAATAATACAGAATAAAACAGAGAGGCTCTTGGGTCAGTGATGTGAATGGGATAACAAAAGAAAATGTTCTGTAGAGAAGTACATATGAAACACCACCAAGTCATAAAACAATGCTTGTTTCGTAATATGTTGTATATTTCATACATTAGAATTTGCAAAATATTAGCGGCATTAAACCAAGAGACAGGCTCCACTTCACCTTGGGGTAAATGTATTAAACAGTTTGAACGTCGAAATTACCATCATGTTAGTAAATTCTATCTGGATGCTGATCTTATCTTAACGATGCAGATAATAGTCTTCATAATGTGAGAATTTTTCATTAATTCAAGTGGGTAGATCTGAAAAAAAAATTAACAAACTATTCCTGTTCAAGAACTCCTTTGTACCTTGTTGCATTAATTCTTTGAATAATTGGTAAATCGATAATATCATTGTATGTATTTGCCAAAGTGTAAGCAAAATTTCACATATGGTGATCAATAAAATATCTTTATCTTTGACAAATTTTAGTCGGTATCATTCTCTTGAGACAACCGAACCACTTCAATGTCATCTTTCGGAGGAAAAAAAAAAAAAAGATAAAATGTGATAAATGAGAAAAGTTGGTGTTCTTTTGGAAGTCACTCGACATCAGCTGACAGGACACAACTCTATCCCAAAAAGTTTTGTCTGAACAACTCACAACTTAGAAAAGAGTGTATTATAGTAGAGGAGAGTGGAGTAGAGTAGAGTAGAGTAGAGTAGAGTAGAGTAGAGTAGAGTAGAGTAGAGTAGAGTAGAGTAGAGTGGAGTGGAGTGGAGTGGAGTAGAGTAGAGTAGAGTAGAGTAGAGTAGAGTAGAGTAGAGTAGAGTAGAGTAGAGTAGAGTAGAGTAGAGTACAGTACAGTAGAGTACAGTACAGTACAGTACAGTACAGTACAGTACAGTAGAGTACAGTAGAGTACAGTAGAGTAGAGTACAGTAGAGTACAGTACAGTACAGTACAGTACAGTACAGTACAGTACAGTATTTATTCACGATTTACAACCACAACAGTTGAATAATCACTGAACAAGATAAAATCGGATAAAAAGGAAATCGACCAAAATGGTATGAAAATTGTACAGTGAACATATATGACAATAAAATCAATTAAATATTAAAATACAATAGTGTAACTTTATGTAAATCATTGGTATTTAAAAAGGCAATAGTTTATTGGAGAATTTTTAAATCTTAGAGTTTTAATCACTGACCTTGAGTTCGTATGCATGAGCAACTAGTATAACTGATTGATATTCATTCCTCGTTCCTTTTCTCCTTCCTGTGGTTCTTTTCTTCCATTAGTTTCCTTCTTTATGACCAACTGACACAGTAATTGAATCATTGACAGGGTTTTCCACACAGTAATCCTACTTGATTTCACTTCTACAGAGTCTGACACTGATTGATAACAGTATGTTCTTTTTACTTCCCAAATAATTTCTATTCGACTATTGACTGATTGATTTTTTAAGACTAAGCCTTCTTAGCAATTCTTTTTAGCACCCTTCTGAGTGAGTGACTGACTGGCTGACTGACTGACTATCTGACTGTCTTGCTGACTGACTGACTGACTGACTACCTGACTGACTTGCTGACTGACCATGGAGTCATTATGACCACATGGAATGACTGACCGAATGATCAGCAGACAGAATGAATTATTAACTGACTGACGTGCTGACTGACTGACTGACTGAATGACTGACTGAATTACTTACTGACTGATTGACTGACTGACTTACTTACTGATTGACTTACTGACTGACCATGGAGTCATTATGACTACATGGAATGACTGACAGAATTACTAGCAGACAGAATGAATAATTAACTGACTGACTGATGGACTGACTAACCGACTGACTTACTGACTGACTGACTAACCGACTGACTTACTGACTGACTTGCTGACTGACTGACTGACCATGTAGTCATTATGCATACATGGAATGACGGACGGAATGACTGACAGACGGACAGACTGAATGACTGACTGACTGACTGACTGACTGACTGACACCAGTAGTCACTGTACATCAACGATCTACTTTTTTTCGTTCCTGACCTGTCTCTCAAACTTATTTTCTAATGCTCACTTCATCTTATATCCATCGTACTCCCTAGTCCCTGCAGACTGACTGATTGACTAACTGACTGGCTGACTAGCAACACAAACACCAAAATGACAACAACTGATAGTTGCTGCTGAAATGGCATTGGCTTACTGGCTGTGCATCTCTGGCTCATAATCCATTTAGCCAGCTGCTTCTACTCCTGAGTAATGGACAAATGGTGGAGAACTTTTTCCTTGATAAGTTAATGGGAGAGATAAGGGGTTGAAAATTGCATTGAAAGCTGCTGATGCTGAGTGCAGAAGATAGCAATACAGTGATGGATGCAAATGGAGGGATGCTGTCGTTGCATAAAGAGTGAAAGAGAGAATAAAGTAATAAAAATATGAATATGAAGAAGGGATATTGGGGAAGTAAAGAATTACATATGGAAGTTACCTACCTGCATAATTACCACATGAATAATTTACGCTTTAAAAGTAGAAGATCCTCAGACTTAGCTCTTTACTTTGCTTGCTCTTCAAGCATACGTTAAGATTGTATTGTATTGTATAATGTATTACATTGTATTGTATTTTATTGTATTGTATTGTTTATTGTACTGCATTGTATTAGTACTTGTACTTTTATTGCATTTAGTTACAATTGTCACAAAACTACAAATTGACACTAGGTTGACCTGACCAAATATGGGCAGATGTGATGACAATTAATATGGTAATCTTAAGAGCCCACACCTTGCTATACATTTACACAATAGACACCTCTTTCTTGTGATGAATTTACATGAGCAATCAAATTAACAACTATACATTTTCACAAGTACTACTGGAATCCCATTGAGACATCTGTTTGAGAATCCTTACAGTATATCATTCATTGCAACTGGTGCAGCAATGTTAACGGGTTCAAATTTAGAGGATTTAGTGTCGAGGTCGCGTCATATGTGAAGTGTCTTTATATATTACAGTTTGGTCCTGATGTACCAAAAAAAAGTTGCTTGTGTGTAAGAACTGTGAACATGAGTGTCAATATACCTATGATTACAAGTTATATTGCCTTAAAGTTGTACTTCAAGGACTCTCCCTACCCCCACACATATGCCCGTATGCTTATAGCTTCAGCTACAAACGGATGTTCAGTTTAGAATGTCTCCCACCGCAGAGTGTCCTCTGGGCTAGAGTGTCTCTTATGGTGTGGAGGGTCTCCGGGAAGAGGTTTGTTTTGGGGCAAGGGGATAGGATACAACTCAATTCACATTGACCATCAGGAGACCAGTGTTTACTTTAGGGGAATGCCCCATCCAAGTGGAAGGCTGGTCACTCGCTGGTCACTGTGCAGTCAGTTGACTGACTGGACAGTGTTCACTTCTACGTATCTGTGACACGAAAGACACAGCTTTGTCTGGCATCTTCCTGCAAGCAAAGTATGACAGCTGTTTACCGCAGGAAAACTAAGAGTAAGAAAGCATCAGATAGGAGGCTTTAAAAAGGTCATCTATCAATCTATCAATCTATCTATCTATATATCTATATATCTGTCTGTCTGTCTGTCAATCTATATGTCTATCTATCTATCTATCTATCTATCTATCTATCCATCTATCCATCTATCTATCTATCTATCTATCTATCGCTACAACCACCCTACTGTGCCCATAAATATGGCCACCATAACGATATGTTAATAGCTGTTCATTCCTTCATCCATTGGTCATCAACAAAGCCCTTTGCGGTCAGCAAAACTCCATGCATGTAGTGAGGCACTTGTGGCCACATGGGACAAACTGTCTATATGCTATATACATAGGTCCATCAGGACATCAACTTATTTTAACAGAAACGCTAAAACACACATGTAAATGCTGCAATCATTACTCACTTATCACTTCCAGAACACTGCCTCAGATGATGGGAGACGAGTCAAAGACGAACTTCAAACAGATTGCTATCAACCAGGAAAAAGGTTAAAAATAGCGTCATCAGATCTTAAAGACTTTCTTGTTGATGATGAAGAGACCTTACTAGTGTGCAAATCAGAGAACAGAGAAATTGGACCGTTCCGAGAAGTAAGTCAATTGGAAGTTAAGTTGATATGGTGTGATATGTGTCTCAAGTAGGATATTTCTTGGATTCTCTTAGTGCAGAGGTTAAAAATATGGCTACCATATATAAAGTCAAGGTATGTTGCTATTCAGAGATTCTCAGATATCAAATACTGATAATGTTATAAGTTCATTTTTTGCATCGCAGTTTTGTCTTCTTTAGCGGAATACTAGTTGATGATCGTTAAATTAGTTTCACTGCTTTTTTAAGTGGTAAAAAATATCTGAGACTTCCGTATCGCAAGATACAAGTATTAAAATAAGTTGGTTGAAAATAATACTAAATTCAAAGTTATGTTGAGACCACCATAGCATTCCAATAAATGATGAGGGTGAGATGAGTGAGATGAAGATCAGAAAATATTATATTAAGAATGAGATGACTTGATGGACTTTCAGAAGAAAGATTACAACAGAACTATACCTATTGCTTTAGTACATTTCAAAATATATTTGAATTTATATCAATACAATCTCCTGTTTGTTCAAGCAAACTTAACACAACTTGGTAAAACTGTCATGGTGATGATGCAACATTCATACAATGTAATTGTGAAAAAAAAAATAAAAAAGGAATTCTAGTCAAATATCAAGCTCTTCATGGTTCTTAATATTTGCCACAATTTGAAAGCATTCTATTACAACCACCTACGCAGACCTGAGAATTGAATTTCTGTGTTAAACAGGAAAGTGAATTGATCTTTTTGCCAAAAGCGGGACCTACATACCTTTCCATCCGTCTACATTAAGGGGAAATTGTTTGCCTTTGTCGAAGAAATTGGTCCGGAAATTCCAAATTAAGAGAAGGAGTGAGAAGAGTAAACAAGTAGAGCAATCGTCTGTGAGAAATGAAGGTCATTTCTTAAAGCAAGTAGTGGTGATTGGATAGTTCATTCAAGACAAGGGGAGTCAAGGACATGCAGGACAGTAGTCCAAGGCAAGTAACTGTGTACTGCCCCTCACAAGGGGTGATTGATCAGAAGAGAATAGAGTCAATGCCATTCACAAATTACGTGGTATGTTCTACTTGTTTCAAAGCAGTGTTTGAAATGCTTTACCACCAGCTGAACTTTCCATGCTAAAGGTATGAATAGACATTTCGGCCACTACCGATGGTTGAATGATGGGATGTGTTATACATAAATAAACACCGTATATTAGTGCAGTCCTCTAAGGCAAGTTCTTGCTGCTGACGAGGGTGATTGATGAGGTGAAAGAGAGGAGGATTCCACCCACGTCCCTCATTAACACCATGGGTGGGGTCTTTTACTTGCCTTAGCAAAGTACAAGGCACCTCTAATTTAACGAATCCATCCGAGAGACATGCAGCTGAGATGTGACTCATAAAGGGTGCCAGGAAAATGTCACCTGCCTCAGCATAGACACTAAGTGCAGATTACAGATTAAATACAGATTATATGACCTAGATAGCATTCCAAATTGTTTCAATGTCAGTGCGATGTCGGCGATGTTAATGCGATGTTGTAGCGACAGTGGCCGATATGGAAACGATGCTAGGCCGATTTGGAATGCTATCTGGGGGATATATTCCCGGATTATCTGCCATATGGGCCCCACGTCAGCCCTGTGTTATCGAGGCTGGACTGAACTGGCAATGCCACGCTAACTCAAATGCTGGAGCCTGTGGTGGTGGTGGATTTAGGGCTTTACGTCCTGTATTTCTGCACCTGATGGGCTAATTAGGACAGGTAGGGACCATGGCAATGAGACGAAGGATGAAACAGCCATCCAACATAGGCTTGATCGGGAATTGAACCCGGGACCCAGTGGTTGGGAGCCCAGCACTTCACTAGGCCCCCATCCTTCAAATGCTAGAGCCTAGTAGAGGAAAACAACTTTTACCAGGGTCTATATAGTCTTATTGAAAATTGAGCCTCAGTTGTT
Source organism: Alitta virens (assembly GCA_932294295.1). NCBI lineage: Eukaryota > Metazoa > Annelida > Polychaeta > Phyllodocida > Nereididae > Alitta > Alitta virens. Next base: position 34,255,078 of record OW028580.1, read on the forward strand.
TGTGACTATTTTTTTAATATCTGCAAACATATTCCATTTAATTAAGCTGAAAAAGGTCACAAAATATGAAATGAGGAGAGAAATAAAATACCAGAGAGGTCATGTTTCAAACTTACTGTTTTTGTTCTACCCACGACCACAACAACATCAAAGAATAAAATATGGGAAGGAACGTTCATTATTGATACTGGACTGAATAAATTCCTTTGGTATATAAAATCATTCTACAAAATAAGCATTATAAAAAGCTAAAACCTTTTTCGCGTCAAGATTTCGAGCTGAATTTCTAAAAAGATGCTGACTCTGCAACACAATCGTGAATACATTTGTCTGATACGCTGCAAGATGGCATTCACCTAATGTGACACATACTCTTGTGCTGAGATGATAGAAAATTGCTGTCTCGAAATTCAACAAAAGCAGCAAGCAAAAACAAGGGAAAAAGTACAGTATAGAGAACCCATTTATTACCTTATTTAGCAAGCATTTTGGTCATGCCTATGACGAGCTAAAAAACGGGCAGAAAACAGGTAGCCTACCGACGTCAGGAGCGTCTGTAGTATACAAGATACCACTCACTACCGACGTCAGCAGTTATAGGAAGTCTAGCATCTACCGACCGTCTGTAGGTCTTTTATATTAGCATACTATCGACATCTCTATATATTGCTCTAACATCAGTAAAGGACAAAATACCAGTCACTACTGACGTCTACAACATTAGGAAATATAGTACTTGCCGACGGTCAGTAGGCCTTAAATATTGGCATTCTATCCACGTCGCCAGATTAAAGATTTCATGCAATTGCTGACAGTAATCTGATAAGCTTTTCATAGCGTCAGCTGTGGGGCAATTAAGGTTCTTTCCCGACGCCATTAAGTGGTAGCTAAAAGTGAGGTTTTATTTTGAACTTTGACAACTACTAAAATGACACAGAACATGGTGCTGATAAACTGACAAAAAAAGTCATCAAGCAGTTGTAATGAACTTTATTGCATACTCAAAATAGCTTGCTTTACAACAGTTTAATGATACATAATTTGTTTTTCTGTGACCTTTCTTTTGCCCTTTCTTTTAGCCAAACAAGGGCTGTCAATGGCTGACAATGCTTCAGGGTGTCTTTTTCTCCTTTTTGATTTATCCTGCGTCTGAAAATAAAATTAAAATGTATGATTACAAAAAACACTGACAGGACTTCTGTGATAAGTCAAATTCAATTAATTGGTGGCAACAATTCATCTAAAAAAATTGTTAAGTGAAACATCCAAGTTACATTTATAGTTAACTGTCTTTTATATGTATAGTTAACTGTCTTTTTTAAGACACAATCAAAATATTGGCATATTAAAAATATCAAACAAATTTGGCATTTTCAACAAGTTTTGAGCTGTTTAAAAATGTGCCGTAATCTGTTATCTTTTTTTAAATATAATTTTTAAATATAATTGTGAAAACACTTTAACTTTATCCTATATATAACCGAGTATTGCTCACCTGTTGCGTTTCTTCGTTGATCTGGCTTTCCATCAATCTCGTAACCACCTTAAGCCGCCCCTGACTTCTCTGAAATAAAATGGCATTCGTGTAACTATAGTGCAGACTATTCAATATGAAATTCAGTATTTAGTTTTATTGACAGCATTAATATCACAAGTTGATACAATGAGTTAAACCAGTTTTTTACAATTAGATGTACTGTCAGAGACCTGCTCTGTATGCAGATACATATTAACATAGAAATGAAGATGCTACTGGATACATAGCATATATACATTTTTAAAGCAGTATTTTTGATCATCAATTTATTATAAAAGATCATCATTACGGACTTAGAACAACAAAAGGTTAATTAATACATGAACCTCACCTGTTTATTTTGTGCCTCTTGATTGTCTCTGGCACAGGCTGAAACCCCTCTCATGGTAGGGGTGGTACTGTAAGTTGCTGTAAGTCCTGTAGCAAGGTTAGGACTTCGTGATGGCGACCATGCATGAGCGCTAGGTGATGCTGCAGAATGATCACTGGCTGGTAATTCAGCACTAGCTGACATGTCAGATGGTCTGGGGGAAGGTGAGCATACTGCAGCAGAAGGCTGGTCCATGGGGGGCGAGGCTGCAAGGCTGGAAACTGCGACAGCATCAGCTACCTGTACAAAAGAAAACAGTTCTTGCATATCTGCGTCTATTCATTTCATTATCATTTGACAGAACAATTGCATTACATTAACACTAATGAAGTGGCTGCAATTATATGTTCACTACAAAAGTATAGACTTTTGGCTAAAAAGGCCACTGAACAGAGCTTTTAATGGCGAAATATTGATATAAAGAACTTACCTCGTCATTATGAATACTTTTGTAATACTGTCTGCCTGCCTCATATGCATCTCGCACATTCTCTGCTAACATCACATCAGAGATACCTTCAAAGGGCACATGTGAAGGCCACCAGCATGGGGGAGGCACTTTTTCTCCATCTTTCTTGTAAAAAATTCGTTTGGCTGCATACCCTACAATCAAACACGACATGCAGGTTTATTATGGTAAAAAAAGGAGCTATATATATTGTGAAAACGCGCATGTTTTTCACATGTGTTTATATGTAATAACAAGCTTATGTATGTGCAAAAACGCACACGATAGGTTTCTTATTAATACAAATTATACTAAGATGAAAACTAGTGAATGTGAAAATTAATACATCTTCATTGTACACGAGTAACACATATTTACACATACATAAGTACTTTACACAGAATTTCTTGTAGCACATAAAGAGATAATTACCAATATGAGCTGTATTTTAAAGCTTATACATACCTTTGCTCTGTGAAATCCTGACCATATCTGTCAATAACGGACGAAGCTGATCCCGGTTTGATTTCAGGGCAAGGGGCATTTCACCTAAAATGGGCAGTGGGTCCTGTGATGAAACTGGTGCAGATGTTTTGACCTTGGCAAGATCTCTTTGAACAGTCTCATTAAATTCGGCATTGTCTTTGCTGCTGATGCTCCTCAGTATGAGTTGTGAAATACTGTCCCATCCACGTGTCATGATGGCCCCACTTTGTGGTAAGCAATATGTTAAGTTGCATACAACACCAATGCTCTGAAGTTTATCCATAGCTTTCATGATATTTGACAGGCATCTGTTGATTGATGGAATGTCCTTGTTTTCATTTACATTGTTTCTCTCCATGATGATTATGACTTTATGACGTTATGTGCACAGTTCAAAAGTCCAGAAACAAGTGACAGCTAACTGCATCATGTGGATTATCTAAGACCCCCCCCCCCCCCCTAGCGTATAAATTTATGAATCCAGGGCATTCATTGGCTGTTTAGATATGGCGGGACATCAGTGTCTCCCCCATTATGAAAAAGAAAGCATAACATGGATTATCTACATGCCTCCCCCTAGCGGATAAACAGTATTCCAGGTCATTCATTGGCTGGTTGAGTTTGGCGGGACTCTATAGTGTCTCCCCCTGAATGAGGAGGCAAGATTTGTGACTTTACCAGAGGTCATTCATTCAGCCTCTTCCAGTTGACATCGCTATATGAAACATGTTTCTACGAAATAACAAGAAAAAGAGGGTTGCCACACCTTTGTTTCTGAGAGGTAGTTTGGTGCGGGAAGATGCAAGGAAATCTCAACCTTCTGAACACATAATCCAAGCTCCAGACACTTTTGCAAAACAAGGGTAAGTCATATTTTTTAACTGTTGGACAGTTATATACAAAATAATTGTTTTTCTTTTTCACTGACGCTAAAATAGTGCTCGCGAGCGTCTTTTAGGGCAGTGGCTACTTTTGCTTAGACAGCTAGCGATGACTGATTGCAATTAACTTTACTGAAAATTGATTGCAATTAACTTTACTCAAAATTTCCAGTGCTAAGTCAATTCTGTTTACACTTAATTGCTACTTGCTATGGCAGGTACATCAAAAGAATGGAAGTTAAATGCAATCGGTACTGCTGTCTATCTAGGGCCCAAAGTTGACAAACATTTGAGCAGAGTCTTTAAGTATAAAATTCATAAATGTTATATTACTGTTCAAAGTAATTTTGTAACTGCCGAATTATCTCTGATGTTAAAATTCTTTGGACTTATATCTGGGCTATTGAAATTCTACACTCTTTGAAATATGGATTTCAAATTTATCAGTGGCTTTGAAGTCAGTAGCATCTGGGCTTGTGTGCAGGCTGTTATGTAACATCTCCAATCATAAGGGATACATATGTTTAGCACTACGACATTACTTAGATGTATTTGTAAACAATGGTCAAGTTATATTACTCCAAGATGGTGGTAGATAAATAAGGAATTTAAATTAACACAATATTGTTCTAAAAATTTGAAAAATCTACCTTTTTTTTTTAAATGTGACATGTCTTGAGGATCCTAATATCAAAGAAATACAACATCATTGATACATTTCTTAGGAAAAATTATTCAAACTACCACGTTTAGGCTAAATATATCCATAAATGTGATTTATTAGTGACGTTAAATAGTGAATTACTATACCATTCAGGTGTTCACCTTTGATACTTTCCCTTTGTTTTCCAGAAATATGAAGGTCTTCACACTGGACATGCAAACACGGTATATACAGAATCTAGTCATTCATAATAAGTTTGTGCAGTTGTCTACAATTTATGGCACCTATGCTGTTGCAGGTCACACTGATGGAATTCTTGATAAGTCATGGCGGATAATTGAGGAAAGATGCTATATCAGTTATGATGGGGAAAACAATGTTACTCTGTTTGTTTGTGGTTGTTTTGACGGACATGAGAACAAAGTAAGACTGTCATCTATAGATCAAGTGATCAAACATGAGACAATAGACAGTTTCAAGCACAAGGAAGAGGATCTGTACTGTACCCACTGTTAAGCTGTAAATCTTTTGAAAGGTCCACCACAAAACATTGTCAGCAGTTCCCTAGCAGAGGTCATTAACCCAAAGCCATTCACAGCTGTTGTTTCTGGTGGGTCTCTGGGACCTGGTATCGTCGTTGCTGGTCACCATCAGTTTAAGTGTAGGACTTGTAAAACAACTGAGTGTCCTCACATGGAATCTTTTGCCAGGTGGACAGCAGATCCAGAACAGTATGAAGATGAGGGTGATAGTCTTGCACAAGAGTTTAGTAAAATAAAGATATCCAGAAATAGCAGGGAGGATGAATTCACATGCATTTCATTTCAAGGAATAGCCTGGCCAGTGTCTGATGCGTACAAAGAAAGAAAGAGTGTGGTTGACTCAGAGGGATACCCGGATGTATTGAAACCAGTTCTTTCATCAAAAATTTGCAGTCATGGGCAACTATATACCCTGACCCTGGTAAGAGATGATGCCATTATACACAGAGAGGCCAGTGTCAAGAGAGTTCATCTTTACAATTATCAAGTATCAGCTGATTGTCATTGCACAGTGCAGTATGATGGACTGAGCGACCTGTTACTGAATCTTGAAAACAAGAATCTATTTGATTTAGACTGGTTATTTTCAATCTTGGACAGAGCCAATCATTCTGTATGCCCTGTAATGACTGCCCACACAACTACGTTACTAGCCAGATCCAGGTGCATAGACCAGAGCACTACCCATCTCACTTATCACAGTCTCAGGCGTGCTTATAACTGTTTCCTCAGGTAAATACAACTGCATCATTTTAGCTAAGAATCACTTACAATTTACCTGTTTTCTTTTGCATAGTGATTCCCCTGTCGTTTAGTGGCCTAAATCAAGTTCTACCTTTGTCTTTCAGACTTTTAGAATGGAATGAAACAGAAGCCTTCACTTGCAGAGAATGTCAAAATACACTACAAAATGGGGGACTGTTCGATGTGATATGCGATGGAATTATGATGGGCTGCAAAAAACATTATCTCCAGGAAGTCATCATGGGTGAGCCAGAGGATCCAACTCCAATCAGAGGAACAAAACATGCAGATAGGTAAGATATTTCTTTTTGATGCTAGATAGTGTGCACAATGACCGTGAACAAACTGAAATACATGTTATTTGTAGATATACATAATTATGCCATTTTATTGGTTTCATGTAATATCCCCTTATTTATGATTGTTACAGATGTCCTTTGTCTGTGAAGACACGTCGCCTACTTGCTGAGTACATTGGGTATGTGAAAGGGAAGCTGGTAACAAGTCTGCAACAACTGGCTGATATCAAGTTCCGTGACCTGGCTATGAAACTAAAAAAAGAATGTCCTCCTGTATGGCATTGGGTTGCAGAGATGGGACCTCTTTGTAACTACAGGTAAATGTGTAATTTTACTATAACTGGTGCAAGTTAACATTCTTTCCTTTTGTCAGGCTTTGGCATGTTTACATACATGTTCTCTGTCTTAATAACTGTGATATGTTTCTTATTTTAGTTGCCGCACACTGCTGATCCCCTTCTGCTCCTCATCACCATTGTGTGGGAGCTTCCAAGTGTTCCGGTATCCTGAGGTCCAGCAAGCAATCATAGATGTGCTAGATGGAGTGGTTAATATCAAGGACTCCACTGGGACACATCACTTCAAACTAATCATGAGGCATGCCCCAATTCTAGCCAAAGCTATCATGAGCAATATGCAAGATGGGGTACTGCATGTACTTGTGGCCAAGGTGATTCATTTCATTCTGGTCTATGTCAATCAAACTATAATGAAATGTGAGGTTCCCAGCCCTGAGAGTTATGGTGCTCCCTATGACAGCCCATATGAGTATTTTCCTGGCTTCCCAGTAACCCTAGGCAGGTCCCACTATGAAATGGACGTGCACAAGAATCAGGATGATGTTTTCTGTAGGAAGTTCTCAGGCAGTCACCCCACACTAAGCCCTGGGATCTTCACAGTCTTCTGTCGGCACAGAGTCTGTCTTGGATTTAGTCTTATGACATCTGCTGAGTCCCCCAGGACACCTTTTGAGATATTTTTAAAGAGATTCAATGGTCATTTGAACAATATGAGAATATTTTACGATAACTGTTGCAATCTACATCAGTTTGTTTTAAATCGGGAACCTGCTAGATTCAGTGAGACCATTTTTTTGATAGATAGACTACACTACCAAGATCACTCAACCTGTACAGATGGCTATAATACAAATTCGTACAATAGTGATCCGAAAATCAAACAGATCAATACACAAGTAAATGAACAGGCTAATGCCGACCTCAGGAATTTGAGCAAGCAAGTATCTCACATGAGACCAGACAATGTAATGCTCCATGCAAGAGTGTTTCTTGCGGACAGAAATAGAAGAGTGAAGAAATTGTAGTAGTTGTCATATTTTTGTTGTTTAATCATCTCTCATGAATGTTATAGTGTGGACTAAAACTGTGGCTGAAATGCATATTGTGTACATGTTTGTAATTTTTTTCATGTAAATTTTGTGACACGAATTAAACTTCGAAACCTTGTTGGCTTCACTAACTATTTTCGTATTTGTTGCTGTCAATAAACTAAAGAATTAAAAAAACTGTGGCTGAAATGCATATTGTGTACATGTTTGTAATTTTTTTCATGTAAATTTTGTGACACGAATTAAACTTCGAAACCTTGTTGGCTTCACTAACTATTTTCGTATTTGTTGCTGTCAATAAACTAAAGAATTAAAAAGACTACTGACGGTCGGGAGTGCCACAGTAATGTACTTTAGACATTCTGGCTGATGAACCCTGTCATTAAGCTGCACAAATACAGCAACTGCAGACAGTCAGCAGTGGCCCAGTCTTGTGTGACTACTGACGTCGGCAGGTCTCTGAAAAACCCTCATTGCTGGAAGGGCAGCTTCCTGACGTCTGGTAATTAGGGTATTAGAAACACTGCTGACACTACCGACGTCAGTAGTGGACCTAAAACAGACCCGTTTCTTATATGCTATGACGTCATATCCCTTAATTCAATGAATGACGTCACAACGACCGCTCTTTTCATTTTCAAGACAAGGCATTGTTTTTGTTGTTTTTTATCGGGGGCTGGCGCCTCCAAACCCTCGCTGTGTTACGCAAATATTATTAGGCCTATACTTCTGTGCTGGAACATATTTTGGCTAAAAATGCGATATTTTTTTATATTTCATAGATGCCAAATATGGGCATACATTTGGGTCCGCTATTAACAGACCTAACCTTGTTTTAACTTACATTTTATCTCAGAACCAAATTGTAAAACAGCTTTGACTGAAACTGTGCTTTTCCTGAATAAATATATTGTATATATAATAACAGTAGTATTCTCATCTTTGACTGAGATATTACACGTCTTGACTGTGGTGATAATGATTGACCCCCTTTAGCCACTTTTTAATAAAAAGTCATGTAAAGTGACTTGTTTTACAAAGAAATTCAGGTTAGTCGCTTTGACTAACATTCAAGACACTGACTTATCTAAGGCCAACTAAATCGTTCATAATACTTTCAGTGTATATTCTCAGTGTCAGTAGTGCTATTATAACCATTCATGCATGAGGCAAGACCGACATGCACTGAACCTACCCTGGTGGGTGGGTTGGTGGAATAGGGCTTTATGTCCTGTATTTCTGCACCTGATGGACTGATTGGGACAGGCAGGGACCATGGCAATGAGATGAAGGATGAAACAGCCATCCAACTTTGGCTCGACTGGGAATCGAATCCGGGACCCAGTGGTTGGAAGCCCAGTGTGCTACTACTGAGCTAGGGCCCCACCCCCGCACTGACCTTACCCTACTTTGTGCACTCTTTATGAACCACGCCTCCGATCGTAGATAAATTAGTAGTTTCTTGTGGTAAAAGAAGGAGCCATTAATGTCAAATATATTTGATACAGTTAAACCTTAAACAAGTTTCTTTCTCACTTTAACGATAGAAGAATACTCAAAGATACTAACTTCAATCACTTTTTCTCCTCCTGAAATTACTTCACTATAACCTTTACCCATCAGGGTATGAATTTCATCAACTTTGAATTTGATTTTAGGCGTTTTTGTTGGAAATTCATATCACCTTGCAAACACTACACCTAATCTGTCTCTCTTATAGTCAAAACAGGGACACAAATATATTTTCAATTAGCCATGACAAACAGTTTTTGAAAGTATATTGAATTGGATTGAATTTATTTCGTTTCGTTGGTTAACACAAAATAAAAAACCAATAAAACATAAATAGTTAAATAGTACAGATGACAATCTGGAATAACTGAACCCACAGGATCGCACATACAAGGATAACCTTGTGATTGTGCACACCTCATTGCAATTCATTGATCATATATAGTATCAAGATTAAAGTTCATTGACAGGCTGATTTAGAATATATAGGAAAGGTACTTTAACAGAAGTGTAGTCCTCAGCTAATTTGTTTCTGTACATTCAATAAATAATCAGTGTACCAAAATGCTTCTGTGGTTATATCTACACCCTTGAATATGACCATCGATAATTTTCTTTTTGAATCCTTTGTGAAGTTATTATACCTTTAGATGTGAGAGTGCCTAGCATATTAGTGGTTAAAGAGTAGAGTGTTGGGGCATGACTGAAAATAACTTCTTTGGAAGGCCTCATGTGACGACGATCATTGCGTTGTTTTGTTTTAAAACAGTGAAAACAAATTTCCAAAAGCCATTGAATATGCCCAACCAGCCAAGAGATTTGACCAACAGAGGGATTATCCCAATAAGTCAATTACTGTGTTTTATAAACAATCAGGGTTGGTTGGAGGTATTCAATGGCCTTTCACAGTTTAAATCTACAAACAAAAACAGCCAATATGATTTTGCAGAAGCACTTCAAAAGACTGAAAGAAAATGCTCTGTTTGCCAATGTAACTACTTTTCTGCTAGGCACTGTAAAAGCTGCAATTCATCGATCATTTTGAACCAAAATAAGATCATATTGTCATTAAATATTAGCAGCTCATGTGTCAATTATTTTGGTGGTTCGAAATAACTTACATGGCTGATGAGGAGGAATTTGAAGATGCTAATTTTGACCTTGATTCTCGATTGATCTGCGTCTCTTTGAAGTTCATCTTTGCCTCATCTTCCAGAAGATATGTCATCATCTGAAGCAGGGTCTACAAGTGCTAAGCAGTCCAAGCGAGTAATGATCGGTGCATTTAAATGTAAGATGCTTCTTTTAATTAAGGATGTGGAATGTGATGGCTTCGCCCCAAAAGGCAACTTCTTGTTTGATATGATATGATAGTCCACACCATATTACATTCGCCTTATTAGTGGCTAGACAGACAAACAGAGCACTATTTTGATCTAAAGGAATATGCGAATGTGGACCCAACAGTCAGCCAATATTACTGACCATATGCCAACCGGTCCCAGGTTCGATTCCCGGTCGAGCCTAAGTTGGATGGCTGTTTCATCCATCATCTCATTGCCATGGTCCCTGCCTGTACTAATTAGCCCATCAGGTGCAGAAATACAAGATGTAAAGCCCTAATCCACCACCACCCTATGCCAACATCTCGCTACATATTAATGACATGTTGCAGTGTATTGGGACCCGCTTATAACATAATAACAGACTATATAAGCCTGTCTATAAGTTTTTGTTTATTATATAACTGGGTTTGGTAATTTAGGTCTGGTATAAAATATGAACAATACATTTATGACAATGACGTCATATAACTGAATACAATAAGTGTGCTAGTTATAGCGTCTCTGACTGTACTTGGTAAGTACCCGGTAATTAACCCGGTAATTAACATGGTAAGTAATCTGGTAAGTACCTAAAACACTGACATGCATATTGTCACAAATGAATCAATGATCAGTCCCTTTATAGATATACCAGTGCAAGCCATTTTGAATGACAGCACAAAGACTATATATGTGTTTTTACATTATTAATCGGACATCTTCACATTTCCTAAATATGATCATTTTATTGTGTTGAAACAAAACCACAAGCATGTGTATGCAAACAATTTGAGCAAAAATATAATGACACTCCTTTGGAAAAGATGTATCAGACGTATTAATATATCCAGACCGTGCTGTCAACCTATTGGGAAATTGTTTTTAATAGAAATTTTATTTTATTTTATTTTTTTAGATGCATTCAAATCCCGGTATTAAGTACCTTCTTTGTTTATTTCCAATATATTGAGGTTAATACTTTTATAGAAATTTAATACACAAATTGTGCTACTTTACAAAGACCTGTCCTTGACCTTAGACCATTGACAGGCCCCATCACAGGAATCTAAGGAGAACATTGACTATGTAATGACGCCACAATGACTAACTTCTCAAAAGGTCTTATAGTCAAAAACTTGCCACTTTCCATGACAAGGACTGAGAATGACTACGTTGTTACATAAATTAGAATAATATATTGCAATTTAGGCAAACTGGCTATGGTCAGCCGCAGTGTCAGTTGAAAATGATTTTCAGCAACTACTCTATACATGGCCAAATGTGCCATGTGCGTTTTCCATGAGAAGGATAAATGCATGGAAAACGCATAGTTTTTTCCTAATCATAATGAGGTGAAAACCATGCGTTTTCCATCGGTTAATTCAAACGCATGGAAAACGCATGTGGCACATTTGGCCATGTACTATTCTATTCTTTCTATTTTATTCTATTCTAGTCTATTATATTCTAGTCTATTCTATTCCATTCTATTCAGGGTTAGGGTTAGGGTGAGTTGAAAATGATTTTCAGCAACTACTCTATGCTATACTTTTATATTCCATTCTATTATATTATATCTGTTATATTCTATTGTATTATATTCTATTCTATTCAATTCTATTATATTATATTATATTCTACTCTATTCTACTCTATTCTATTTTATTCTATTTAATATATGTATTATCTTGCCCATGCAATATCATTAAACACATTAATAACACATTGCATCTTAATAGGTTTGAAACACGATGCAGACGACAGAAAATGTTATGAGACAAAGAAATTTCATATGGACGCCTCAGATCTTCATGTCAAGTAGAAATAAGAATCCCCAAGGTGGGCAGATCACACAAAGGAAGCATGATACACTTACCATAATCAATCAGACAAAAATTTGCC